>VDFB02074952.1:0-11307 GCA_007258455.2 Sequoia sempervirens
ATGCATGAACCACCTTCCATGTTAGTTTTAGTGTTACTTTCTTGAATGGGGTGGTGATGTTGTTTGTGTTTTAGTATTTGATGGATTTCCGGTTCATGCTTTGTGGTTCATTGATGATGATCCTTTGCAAACTAGTCTGAGCTCATTACTTCATTGCTGCAACTTAGTTCAATTACATGTGCATGATGTGCGTAATGCAATTTGAAATCTGAGTCCTTAGAAGATTGCACTGGTTTTGTGTAGCTGTAGGTTTCTCTTGGTCAATCAAAACTCAGTTTAGGAAGCTTGTCTACTTTAGCAGCCACCATTGTTACTGTTCATTCGTAGCTTAGGATTATAATAGCTTTCTTAACCCTTCTCCTTTTGCTATTTTTATTTTAATCCTTGGTTAGAGTAGGACCCAAATCATCACCATGAAGCTAAATCAGATGAACTTGATGAGTTTCAGCTTGTTGTTTTGAGTGGATAGCCACTGTTCATTCACTTTCAGCACTTTGAAATTGCATTTGCAAACCCAACTTCCCATGCTTTGTAACTCATGTGTAAGACTGCCTTGTGATTCTAGTGCAAACTACATCAACAACCTAGATTCCAAGCAATCAAGCCAAGACCGGCTACACGAGACCTTGTGGATAGTGTTCCCTAACTGACAAAAGACTTTTTTCAAGAGAGGTAGTGCACCTACGCACTACCTGTGTTGAAAAGTGCATAAAAAACACATCAACAGCATCACTGGCCCCGATGTGTACTGTGTCCCCCTGTAAATCATATGGTGCCATGCAAGCCCCCATCTAGGATTGAATCCTTTACCCCACTGGTCTAGGGAAACAATCCCTGAAATCATTGCACTGACTATCAATCAAAAAATCAGAGAGCATCCTTTGCACATCTCAAGATCGGTCTATGAGTTTTCTAGAACAATAGTGTCCTGATGAAGAACCTCATGACAAGAATCATACCCCATATCAATATCATAAATCACATGATCTCCATGTATCAACAACCATAGTATCTACCATTCATCCTCTAAAGTAATAGTGGTCTCACCAGTGGGTAGGTGAAAGGACGAGGTCTCGCTATGCCATCACTCACATATCGTTGTCATCATCGCCAAATGTGTCCTCACTACGAGCATGTATGCAACAAACCACAACTCGATCTCACCAAGGTTCTCTTTTTGAAGCTCGTCTAAATCATCCAATGCTACAAGTAAACTGGGTCATTGCTTGCATGACATCAAGGGTTGGAAAACCTCCTGCATCCATGAAGCGCACACGGTCAAAATTTGGCTAAAAATTGAGTAAGTTTGAAAGATTTTTCTACCAAAATGACAATGGTGTCGCCAAATTCCAAATTGTGGATGACATCACTATATGCATTGACGTTGCAATTGGAAAAATAAAAACCCTAATTCCAAATTCCAAATTGGGTGAAGCATCACTAAATACAACCGCGTCGCTAAAACCAAATGGAAACCCTAATTTTAAATCACAGTAAGTGTCACCATTTACAATGGCATCATTGAAACTTCAAATAGCGTCGCAATATAGTAGTGGTGACCTTGATTGATTTTCAAACCCTAATAAATGCATCAAAATGTCAAAGTACAAGGAAAGTTTTGAATTGCATACCAATGGTCCTACACTTGGAGGCCTCTGGTACTCTTGAACTCAGTTGAAAATGTGTCATGGAAGAACACGACGCACCATTTCATCAGGAGGTTGGAGCTCAAAATGCACAAAATCCTCAGTGTTGCATACTGAATTAGTGGATTTTAGATTATGATGAAAGCATTAATTAGGTTTTTCTTCCCCACCTGGAGAGCGCAACCAGGGTCTTCCAAATCTCACCCACCCTCCCAAATGCAGCTTCTATTCTTTGCCAACCATTCTTCATGATTTCTTGGCTATGTTTCACATCCTGCCTCGGAGACCCTCGGAATCAACAAGTTTCAATTCCTGTCGCTAGAATCAACTCTAAAATCTAAAATTGTCACCCGGATTCTCAAGGGGTAAGGTACTCAGCTTTATTTTCCTTCCATCAGATGCCGCTGAGGCATCTATAAATCAGGATTTTAAAAATTCCTTGACTCCGCTTAAACAACTCCACCTTAAAGCGCTAGTCTTCAACCAAACATAACAAGTAGAACCCTCGCCCAAAGAGGGAAAATCAGATACTCTAAAAACGTCCCAAAATGATAATAACACTTGAATTGAGAGATTATTTTATCCTTGAAAACGAATTTTTTGTTTGATGAATTAATTTACTCTTCTTATTTAATTAATATCCTAAACTGTTAATTAGTTAATTATATTTTAGAATCCCCTTTTTCTATTATTAAATAACCACACACCCCAATGAATATCATATTATTCTCCATCTTGTACATTCAAATTTAGTTGTAATTACTAAATTGCTAATTTCCCATCCAATCCACTTGAATAGGGAATATTCCAAATGAATATTCTCCTATTTGGCTCCAAAATTGGAATGATTTCTTTCAAAACAGCTTTGTAACAAACTTACAAAGTTATTACAAAGTGTGTTTGTTTGAATCATTCTTATCCCTTGATATTTCTTTGATCCATGTGATCTTTGATTATCATCCATTGATGAGAATCCTTGATCCATGTTTCATCCTTCTTTCAATATTGACCATTAATAGATCAAATCAATCTAAGCCCTTGATTTTTCATTTCCTTTCCTATAAATAGGTCACTATTTGGAGAGAAATGGATCCATCTTTTGATAGAAAAATTTATGCTATTGAAATTCAAACTCACTTGCATCCATATTAGGCACTTTTAGCATTTTAGTTTAATATTCACTCATATTTAGCTTAAGCATCCATTAATGGCTTCCATGTTAATTTATTTTGCATCCATTTTAGCATAGTTTTCTTTAAATGGATTTTATCTTTGAGCTTTGTTTACATTTAGCATAGATTGCATCCATTGTATCAATTATCATAACATTTAGAACTCATCTCATCATATTAAACTAGTTTTATATCATGTTTTGCACCACATCTCATCAATTTCATCAATTTTCTTTAATAAATCGATTGGAACAAGCTCATATTATCCAAGGGATTGGGAAAGGGTCACCATTCCACATCAATGCAACACCACTCCCCCAATAGGATAATATTAAAGGTCTTAGAATAGATTCCTATTACATTTTCATGTTTATATCATGTTAGTTTAATGGTTTCTTTTTCTTTGGAATTTGAAATATATTATTGGGATCATTGGTTAGGGGATTAAATAGATTTTAGATTCATTTGGATCTAGCATATTTAGTTCACACTATGACTTTGGTCACAGGATCCAAACATTCCTATGCTCAATAGCTTGTATAAGGCAATAGTCTTTTGTTACCAAGAATGTGATATCATTCTTGTATTTCTCCACCATGCTCTAGTGAATCCTTTCTCTAGCCTACATATTCTTCTAAAAGTTCTTGAAGAATCCCAATAATGCTTCTTCCCGAATTTCCATATTACCTAACCTCCTTAGGTGGTCTCTGATTTGATGAGTTACCAGTTTATCCTTCAACCAAACTATATTCTTTGTACTGGGAACTTTATTCAAGAAATAAAACAACAAACATATGATAAATGCATCAAATTTGAAAGGATATTTTGATTCCTTTGTCTTTTGAAAATTCTTAATTAACTATGCCCTCAATAACTCGCACAAGTCATAATCCACACCCTTCACAACCATTTCATATGTTGTATTAATGGCGGTTGCTAATATAGATTTTTCCCTATTAGTGAAACATATTTTGTAATGAATCATCATGGCAACATACTTGACTATCGGATCTCTAATGTTCTTGATTGTCAAGGCCCTTTTTTCATACGTCACTCATGTTTTCTCCATCACTACTTCATTCTTTATAGACTTTAATGTTAGAAATGGTTTGGTTGAGCATAACCCTATGAAAACCCTAATTGCCTCTTTGTTGATCAAGTGAGGTATATCAAGCTAGACGAATCTATCATGGATTCTACTCAGAGAAAACCTTACCTACACATCATCGCAACTAAAATTGGGAAAATAGTGCCACACATCGATCTTCTTCTCTATTGATCTCACAAATTCTATTTTTAATTCAAAATTGTTTCTGGTGAGTTCATTACCCCACACATCACCCATTTTACCATGATCATATTCTTCCAACTTCGCATGAAAATATAACCTTATATCTTTCATGTGAAAAATGCACTATCCATATCATCCGCCAAGGATTTTTTGGGATGTTGTTTGAATTTGGGTCAGGGACAATCCACTATCTCTACAACTTGTGGTGTATACATTGTGAAACAAGTTCAAACCACTTTCAAAACTTAGGATGAATAGAAACTGTAAATACCCCTTAATCACCTTTTGGTTAGGGTTTAGCATGCAAGAACTTTTGAAATTCTTTAAACACTTTACTTCGCTCCTTCACTCTCTTCTCTCCTCAAATGTTCATTTGTAAATGAATTTTTGGTTAAGTTAATTCACTTATAAGACTTTTTTCATTGACATAATTTTGCATTAAATGCACAATTTGAAAAGCTGATAAAAACCCTAACTATGTGCATAGTGAACTTCAAATGATCCACAGTTCCATATCTCAATATTTTCAGCTGGTTCTTTCACCAAAAATTCAAACATATTGACCTACACATCATATCCATGCATTAGACCATCAACACCATTTCTCTGGTAGGGGATAAAATATTTTTGTTAATGCTCCCCCTAAGCCAAAACTTTCTTCTTAGTTTTTGGAGGAAAAATCTTCACTAGACATTGGTATAGGCTCAGGCTTAGTTTCACTGTCTTCCTTCTTTCTCCAAATATTTTCCATATCTTTCTTCATCTCTAATAGATCGACCACTTTCATTGGATCATTCTTCTTTACTGGATTGTTCTTTTTCACATTCTTTCTTCTATAAAATTTAGAAATGTGTCCTGGTCTATTGCAATTGTAACATAAGAAATTTTTTTGAACAAGCTTACTTCCACCCATTCTAGATATGCATTGATTAGATTATGCCCAAATCTATTGCATGCATAATAGTATCCATTGAAGTATTGTAAAATCATACCATTTTTATACCCATTCATCATTTGATTTTTGCATTCACTAGCCTTATGACCAAACCTTTTGCATGTAAAGCACTAATAGAGAACATTTTGATTCATTTTGCTTCTACATTCCATAGCCTTGTGTCCAAATTTATTGCAAGAATAACAAAAACCATTAAAATATGGGTACCTTTGTGTATTTTGTTGTCTGATTAGTGGTCTTTTCAATTATGTCCTTTGATTTTGGACTTGCTTACCATTACTCTTCTTGTCCTCAATATTCTTTTTAGCTTGATTTGGAGTTTGATTTCTCTTTGAGCTTTCACCTTTCTCAAACCCTAATCCTTCTTTATCTTTAGATCCTTTCTAGTTTACAATAATTTCATCAAGATTTGTAGAGCTCATCTTGAATTTGTCTTTAGGACTCTTTTCTTTTTCAAGATTTGATCTTAAGGTCACAACTTCTTCTTCAAGTTTTTAGCATTCTTCATATTTTCTTTTCATCTTAGCATTTAGGCATTCTTCAACTCTTTTTCCTTCTTCAACTTGCACTTTCATATCGGTAATCATTTCATTGGCTTGCTTCAATTACTCACTAACCTCCTTATGTATTTCTTTGGATTTCTTGATTTTCTCTCTCAATTTTTTGATGCATTTATCTACTTCTTTGATATTTCCTTCAAATATTTTTTCTCACTTTTAGTCCTTTCTAGATCTCCAAGGTCTATTCTAAGTTCTCCATTCATGTCAACCATGAACTCTTCCTCCTGAATCTTTAATAGTAGAACAAGGACCCGCAGGAGAAAGATATCTCCAAGATCCATGCATTCTAATCTCCAAAGATCTCCCCTGGGCGTGGCTGCTCTTCCAAGGAAAACCAAGCCCAATACCAACTCATAACATTTGGGACATTTAAGAGGGGTGGAATCGTGGCTCTCTTAAACTACTTTAACATTTAAGGCCCAATTCATATAGAGTGGTATTTAATTTCTTATAATAAGAAAGGAAAGTATAAAATTGCACCATCCACATCAAACAAATACCAAACCAACAAATTTCATGGAAACCCAAAAATGGAAAAACTACGGTGAGGATTAGCTCATAGTATATTATAACCAGTTATAAAATATTATAGAAGTGCTCACTATAGGTGGTCTCACTTCCCATAGATAGAAGAAAATATAGAAGAGAGGGGTGGCGTACAACCAAAATGAACTGTTACAAATGCATCTACAACATGTTGGAATACAGATCCATTGAAGCTCAATAGACATAGTCAACACACTTCATCACTCTACTCTAACACTCTGCTATGCTCTGGACTTGCATCACTTTTGCACAATTCACATCCACTACACTTTAATATTCACTTACACTCTATTCAATATCCAAAATTAACTCACATAGTTATCCATCTCAACCTCAAACATCAATTAGGTTGACCTAATTAAATGTAACATACAAAATATAACTTGTTGACTCAATCATACAAACATACACACCTCACGCCTTAATTCAAACTTGTAACATATAAGATAGGTTGGGGTGGACCTATAATAACATCCTTATAATAGATAAATATTTCTCAAAATTCCACAATACTCATATCATATTAGGTCAGCACCGGTAATGACCTAACATCAAAATTCACCAACTGATCAACCACAAACGAACATGTAGACCTCCAAACTTCATGCCAATTGGAATTAAGATACACCTAAAATCTATTAACACTCCCATAAATCTAAAAAATTGTATATCAATCCATAATGAAGTGAAGATTCACCAAAACATACATTCTATACTCGAAACACTGTCACTAGTAGACCCAATATTTTGTTATTCATAACTTCTTCATCGGAGAAAAAAACAATGTGAAACTTTAGATTTAAATGCTTCTATCATATAAAAAAATTACTTTAAACTTATAGATAAAGATTTTGTTGCATAGACAGTTACCGTTGCACCAAAATATCGACTTGTTAATGCTTGATACAACCACCAGAGTTAATGAAACCATGAGAGGTGGTTAAGCCATGTCACAAACTTGACCATTATGCTACAGAGCACAAAGGATAATTTGCTGGCGTACACCTTTGCACCAATCCAAATCTAACTTAGCTAGGGTTTGAACTCTGCGGACCCGCTTCTGATGTACCAATTGTTGCACGTTGCCGTCATTGCACCAAAAGATCAACCTATTAATGCTCGATACAACTACTAGAGTTAATGAATCCACAAGAGGTAGTTAAGCCATGTCAAAAACCAGAGCACTATGCTGCATAGCACAAGGAGACCAAGGACACACACCTTGCAACAGATTCCTCAAGGTGGAACAATGCAAACCAAAATACCAAACGTCCTATACACTGAAAACACTGTTATGACAATTAGCCAAATTTCCACTTTAACTGTCTACACTGGATTAAACCTACTTGCAACTTTACATTGGATTACTATCTATATACACACCCATGCTTCACCAAATGATTTGCACATAAATCTCTATAGAATGTTGACATCAATGACAACACTGCATACAATACAACTCATGGTCTTACTCATGTTGCCTGTAGACATATTAATCACAAACTCCTCAAACTTTCAACACTCATTCTACCTATAATAGATCCAAGCCACAAGTTTTCTAGCTATTAGTTTCAACTAGATACTTATGTAGCATCACTTTGGTGGTAATTTATTAAATAAATCAAAACTATTTGTATTTAACTTAGTGTTCCCAACACTTGTACTTATATATTTTTTTAAATCCAAATATATCCCTTTGTAGATCTATAAGTGTAGTTTTTAGAAATATTTTTTTTAATATTTTAATTAGCTTTCATATTATTATTGATATTTTTACAAAAGGTGGGCCATTAACATTAAAATATAAGGTTTTCCTATCTTAAGAAAAAACACTAAAGTTTATTGAATATTTTGAAAAAAATATGATGTATTAGAGGAGAGATTCCAAGCGAAGAAGATATAATCATTTTCTATCTTAGATAAATAGTTATGATAAAAAGTGGAGGATCATCAAGGAAGTTATATTTTCAGTACATAAAACTCCAAAGATTTGATTTAAGAATATATATTATTGAAATGAAAAAATCAATTCATGCGATGAAGTTTTAAGTTATCAATATTGTAAGAAATGAAGGAAAACATTTACTATAAAAAAGTGGAGTCCCACTTAACCTCATTTTTAGAATTTAATCAACAATTGTAGTGTTAATTTTGTAATGAATCTTATTTAAATATATATTTTTAAATATAAATATAAACTACACTATATATTTAATTAGTTTATATCTTATCAAAATTCAAAATATATATGTCACTTTTAGGTGATTCAAGTTAAACAATTAGATTGATGTTGTCAATTTTATTTATAAAAGATGACACAACTTTAAACTTTCACCTTAGGTAGAGAAACTAAATTAATATGTGTGCATAGGATAAGCCATAAGAAAATAAAAATATAATTTTTCACGTATCTAGTATCTACCCATTAAAACTATATAATTATTCTTTACTTTTATCATGTTGCAATCCAATAAATAAGTTATCTATTAACCTTAACAAAAATAAAAATAAAAATGGTAAAAACATATAAGGATTTTTATTATCATTTTTAAATAACACTCAATTTGGTGTATGAGAGCCTCTCCTCTCAATGGATTCCCACAACGAGATTCTATGATTCATTTACCTTATATATTATCCTAGAAAGTATAAATAGGTCAAATCCCTCTTTTTGAATTAAACTTATATCTCCTCTATGATGTACAAAACCTTCATGATTTCACCCTCTTAGTTCTAAACAAATATGTATGCAACACATGTAAATAATAACGTAACCAAATCCTATTTATACCCTCATGAAAGACAAAATTAAAGAGAGATTAATCAAAACTTCTATTTTTAACTAACTTTCTATCCCTTAGATCCAACTGCTAATCCCACAATAGTGCATCTCACTCATAGGATGTCCTTAATTTTCCTTACATCACATTTTTAAATAAAAAAGTGATTTAAGAGAGATGTTTCATCTAAGGGGTTTGATAGAAGAATATTAGGTTGAAACCCTTGTTGGAATCTCCTCCACACCTATTAAAATATTAACAAAAAAGACATTTTGCTTCACCTTTTGGTGGATCAAATAAAGTCATTTAAAAATAGTATTTTGTAGGTATGTATCCCTTAGTATTATTTTTGCAAAAAATATAATATTTATTATTTTGTATGTAATATATATATATATATATAATTTTACCAAATAAATAATGACCTCTATTCAAAACACTAGGAAAAATAATAAATATTGTTAGAAAAATCTCAAAAAATACACTGCACTCCACATAGATGTTCTTGTTTTAATGAAAATAAAATTTAATTGTGTTATGGAATAATATAGGTCTGAAATTTTACTTAGCACTAATTAAAAATCAATAATAAATAATTTTTTTTAAAAAAAAATTATAGTTATTGCAATATCCATTACTTTGGATATATGTTTATCGGCATTAAACACATGTTTTTTATTAAGATAAGAAGGAAACAAGGGTCTTGCTTGATTATTACACATGATATTTAAATTTACTTAGGTAATTTATTTTTAATTACTTAGGTATTATAGGATATTGATTTGCACATCCATGAGATTTTATTTTTTCCCTTATCCTAATAGATTTGGAAAATTGGATAAACAATACCTTACCCTCATCTTCATTCAATTTGGAAACTACAAGACTATATATTTGTAGACTCCTCCTCCATCTGGATACAATGACGTGCCTCCTATGTTCCTTTACATCTTCCTGTACACCAAACTCTCCCTGCACCTGATTGCCAAATAGCTCCACTTCAAAACTCCTATACACTGTATCCATGGCATGCGATCCCCAAAACCAAGTGACTATGTTCTTTTGGTATCTAAAACATCCCCAAATTAGTCAAGTCTATAGAATGTAATTCCTAGCTACCCTAAAGAGGTCTAGTGACTATAGATTCTAGAGGAGTACCCAAAGGCTACACTAAAAATCAACCAAGTGGATATGGGGATTTAATATATAGTGGGTGTGGATGTTGACTTGGTGGGACACATTTATTCATATTGGGGGAACAATTCTTATGATCACAAATCTACATTAGGATATTGCATCTCACTTGGTTCTAGTCTCATTTGTTAGTCAAGTAATAAAAATTTGTAATTTATTTTTCATTTATAGAGCTAAGTATCAAGGAGTGTATAGTTTTTCCATTGAGGATATTTGATTTCAAAATACTTTAATTGAATTTAGTACTCTATAATAAAATCTTGCCATCATCTTTTATAATATCTATAGTTAAATATAGATCTCAAGGAATCCAATCCATCACTAGAAAACTAAAAAAATTAAGATACCCATGCACTACATTCAAGAGCTTATTCATGAGCACATAATTTATTTTCTATATTAAAAGACACTAGAGTAGATAAAAAACATGAAAGTAAATCATAGACATCTTCACCAAACCCTATTGAACAAGACAATTGAGAGGGGGGGTGAATCAGTTGTAACAAATTTAAACCTTTAAATCATTCACCGGAACTAGTCCTTAACACTACTTAAATGATTAAACATTAAGTACAAGTGTAGAAAATGAAAATCATCACACAAACACAACACTGGATTTACGTGGAAAACCCAATAAGGGAAAAACCACTATGAGGATTATCTCTCACTATATAGAATATCAAAACTTATTACAAAAGGCTCACTGCCTAAGAAGTAAGGCTCACTACCAAAACAAGGATTCATTATATGAATCAAGACTCACTATCCAACAGGGCTAACAACCCATAGGGCTCACTACTGTAGAGATACAAAGAATATAGAAGAGATATGTTACAGAGATAAGACAATCTCAATGCAACAGAGAAATCCACCACAATTTGCTCAACCACTTGCAGACATGCATGAATGAAAGAGTACACCTTCAACTCACTACTTACAAAAACTCAACAATTAGGCTTTGCACTGATCTACCACACTCACATCACATAAATTCACTGATTCACATCAATCTCACATCTATGTACTCTATTTCTTTGCACTTGTCTCTCTTGTCTTTCACCACTAACGCATCCTATATTTATACCATCTTCAACTTTGAAACATATCCAAAGTCAGCCATCCAACATTAAATTCAAATTAGGTAGGCACCAAAACATCCTAGG
>VDFB02074954.1:0-21648 GCA_007258455.2 Sequoia sempervirens
AGGGTGGAGGATATAGGGTATAAGGGTTAAGGGTAGAGGGGAGAGGGGAGAGAGATAGAATTATGGTTTAAGGGTAGAGGGTATAAGGGTTAAGGGTTAAGGGTTAAGGGTAGAGGGGAGAGATAGGAGTGAGTGAGTGAGAGAGAGAGGGAGTTGATAGAGGGAGGGGGGGTAGTTGGGAGATATGAGAGAGAGAGGGAGGGAGTGGGAGAGAGATAAAGGGTAGAGGTTAGAGGGGAGAGAGATAGAATTAGGGTTTAAGCGTAGAGGGTAAAGGGTAGAGAGATAGAAGGAGTGAGTGAGTGACAGAGAGGGAGTTGAGAGAGGAGATGCTGGGAGATAGAGAGGAGAGGGAGTGGGAGAGAGATGGGGTATAAGGGTTAAGGTTAGAGGGCAGAGGAAGAGGAATAAAATTAGGGTTTAAGGGTTGGAGGTATAAGGGTTAAGGGTAGAGGGGAGAGGGGAGAGAGATAGGATTGAGTGAGGGTATAAGGGTTAAGGGTAGAGGGTAGAGGGTAGAGGGTAGAGAGATAGAATTAGGGTATAAGGGTAGAGGGGAGAGAGATAGAGTTAAGGTATATAGGGTATAGACAAAGAGAGAGAAAATAAATCTATTAAAAAACCAACTTTCTCATAATGCGAGCCCATTTTGAAGTAGGGACATGACCATTTTTAGGAAGAAATAATGTGCTCATGTTATAACACGAGTGTGTTATAATGCGAGCACGTTATAATTCGAGCACGTTTTTTCTTGCTCTAAAAATGGTAAAAATTTCAATATACCCATGATCTCAACACCCACATTCTACATATTCTTCTGGTTCTGCACGTGCTCCGACAAAAAGTAGCTTGTTGATGATGTTGTGAAGTGTGCATGCATGTTTTTCACATTCCACCACCTTTTTCATGATTTTTCCACCACCTTTGCATAAAATAGAAGAGTTTTGACATTGAAAGACATATAATATCAATTCAAGTTTGAATTCCAATGAAAACTGATATACAATTGAAGTTTGGAGGGGAGCAATCTTTTGAAAAATTCAAATTGTTGGGGAGTTTTAAGAAAGAAGAAGCTAAGGCTACATAATTGGGTAGAACTCCTCTATTTGAAACTCTGGTATTTTAGGTATGTGAAGTCTTTACACATTTTCTTTCATTCTATTATGGCTTTCTTTCATTTTTGTTATTTTGCATATTCCATGTTGATCATTGTTTGTTTGTCATTATAACCTTAGGTTGTCAATGCACATTTTAAATTACACAATTCTATACACTTGCCAATTACATTTTTAAACCACATCTCTTTGAGGCATTTTGTAAACTCTTAACAATTGACTTACCTTGTGTATGATTCCACATTTTGTATACACATATATATGACATACGTTTTAAGGAAGTAAAATAAAACAACATTTCTCAATCCTTTATTATGGATGTGCATACCACTCTTGAAAGCTTTCATTGAGGTATTCTCTCAAACAGTTATACCAAGCAACTGATTTCCTTGTCTATGCTACCAAATTTTCCATACATGTCTCTAAAAAACTGGAATATACTCCTCCCACATTGATAGATCTTAGAAACTATTTTTGTTTCATCTCTATTTCTAAATTTACCTAATCACTAAACCTACCTAATTATTTTAGTTGTGATATATTGTAAATATTTCTTTGATTAGTCTACCTACAAGGGATTCTAACCCTTCTCTCCACTATTACAAGACTCTTTATTCAAGGCTAAGTTAGCAACATGGGGAAAGGTGTAGCCTATCTTGCAATCATTGCTCAAAATGGAAGCATGGACAAATAATTTTAATTGTGATGCAACTAAGGGAGGTCCTACAACACAAATCAACACAAAAAATCAACCAACAACAACAATTCACAAGTCACAATTCTCAAAACTCTTCACTTTTCACCAAATCAACACTCTTCCTTGTAGCATTGCCAACTCATTCAATCAGGTATTTCTTCTCGATAAGATTCTTTCATAGCAAGACTTGAACTATTTGAAGGATGCTTCAGGGTACACAATCACATTCCAACAAACCACTATTGGTTACTTTGTAATGACTTTGTCAAATCAAGTCTTCTACGCCAACAAGGCCTCAAATTAGGCCACTTTAACAAAGAAACTTATCTTGAAACTTGAGAAAAACCTCCAAACACATGTGGGAAGAAATTTATATGTATTCAAACCAAAGAATTCACAATTAGTTCTCAAAAATTCATCCACCAAGATTCCAAAACCAAAAACACTCTTTTTAAGCCAAATAACCTAGGGCTTATTGGAAAACACACTTCCCAATTTTAACAAAACATGCCACCACCTCAAACAGGTCTAAAATGGCCTGTAAAAACTCAATTCAACAAGAAACAATGCTTCCCTAACACAATACTCACTGTAGCATGTCAAAACCTCTCAAATTCACATGGAAAACACCAAATTTCACTCTAAAGCTTCATGCCCAACTCAACTCTTGACCTCCCCTATACTTACTCAACATTCCCACACCTTTTTAGTGAGTGAGCTAGCTTGCTAACACTCCACTAGCTTGCTAATGTGGTAGGGTTGGGAAGGTAGGGGAAGCGTATGCCTCATAGAAATGGGGTCTCACGATGATTATATCACCATGAGACCCTATTTCTATGAGGCATACGCTACCCCTACCTTCTCAACCTACCGCATTGGAAAGCTAGTGAGTGAACTAGCTTTCCAATGCTCCACTAGCTTGTCAATGCAGTAGGGTTGAGAAGGTAGGGGCAGCGTATGCCTCATAGAAATGGGGTCTCAAAAAAAAGGTGTGATTTGGTTATTTAGAAGATTCTAGTGTATCAGTTTATGTCCATGTTTTGTGACAATATAGTGTATGAGTATGCAAGGAATACCCATAGAGCCCAGTGGTTGAACACACAATTCAAGCTATGCAAGGACACCTTTCCAATTGGTAGCATAGTATCAGTGGTTGACTTTGCAGAGAACTACACTATATAGCCACAACATGAGGTGCAGTCACAGTATTACAACTCCACACATGTTTTGATATTTGTGCAAATAGCATTCATTCATGCAGCTGAAGTACAAAGGATGAAAGGAAGGTATTGAGGGAGTATCACTTTTATATTAGTGATGATCACACACATTCTCTAGAGTTTGTGCAAGGTTTCTTCTAGATGTTCTATAGTGATTTGGCTTAGAGGGGCATAGCATATGGTCGACATATAATATGGTTGGGTAACTATGCAGTATAGTTCAAGAACTCACACATGTTCTACTGGTTGAGCATGATGCATGTCATTACAGGTGTACAACATATGTGGAACTTTTTTGAGGCTGGGCATGGAAAGGGGGAGCATAATGGTGTAGGAGCATGCATGAAAAGAGCATTAGCATGAGAAGAGTTAAAGTATAAAGACAGTGCAAAGTTGACAAATGCAAAATCAATCGTTGAGTGGTGTAATGCTTCAATGGGTCTAGGTAAAGAAGATATGTCTTTAGTTTGTATTTTTTTTGGTTGATGGATGATACTAACATTGCACCATATGAGGATTATTGTACACTAACAAGATTGAGTGAGCTACACTCTTTCCTTACCTCAAATGTAGATTCATGGAGTATTGATACACGGAAGATGGCTTGCTTTTGTTCTTCATGTATAATGCAAGCTTGGAATGATAATGAGTTAGGGGAGTGGGTTGACAAATGGTTGACAAGTTATCTTAGCCCACTTCACACGTATCACCCTCCGATGGCATTGGAACTAACATAAATGGAATCATTGGTCGACTTTAACCACATATTAGATCTAGTTCAATTAGGTAATATATCTACTTGCTTAGTTTTTGAAATTCCATATTGTTATCTTACTTTGTATTGTATTCATAATGTTGACTAATTTCAAGAGATTTGCTACACATATCAATGCAAGGCATGTTTATGCAGTTATTGCAGATGAAGACAATGAAGAGGGAACAAACTATTACTTGTGTCATTGTGTTGAGGCCAAAAAGAAATTAGAGACCCCAGTTATAGATGGAGAAAACATCGAATACCCTACAAGCTCAGTTGTTGTTACTGGAACGTGGCTTAGAAGGTACCCACATAAGAGTGTTAAACATTGGTTGTTTCAAGACTTTGACACACATCATAAGATTCTTCATTACTCGAACCTTGTCATGGCATCCAACATTCATTTGACCAAATATGGGGGTAGACCTTTGAACAAGGCCTTGTGGAAGGTCTATGAGTTTGACCATGAGGCAATACTTGACACAATAAAGAGTAGAGTAGACCCAGATGGTTCGTTGGATTAATTTGTAAGTATGCACATTGATTCTTATTAATTTATTTGATGCATCATCCTTATTTTGATGATCTTGACAAATCTCAACCAGAAAAGCAATGCAACATCCTTATTTTGATGATCTTGACAAATCTCAATTATGATTTTAAGCCATTACAAAAGTGTGTGCAAAGCTTGGTGAGGGAAATTCTTGAGTTATTCATTTTAAGTTAACCTTATCATGAGCACCTATGATGTAGACATTATAAGAGCATCTCGAATTTCACATTATTCTATTCATGAGAGGTGTTGTGTGCAATAGGTATCAAATCCCAATGAAGATGCACTATTTGTCCATTTCCTTCCATCTATTTTCATTTCATTTCTATTTTGGCTCTTTCTTTTTCTTCTTTTACTTTGCCTATTTGTAAGTAAACTACTAAAAATTGATTGGTCTCTCATTTCAAAAAATGTTGATTTATGAGCCATCAAAGAGAATCTCAGCCAAAAATGAAATGCAACATCCTTATTTTGATGATCTTGGAAAATCTCAATTCTGATTTGAAGCCATTATAAAAGAGCGTGTGAAGCTTAGCGAGGGAATCTCAAGTTACTCAATTGAAGTTAACCTCATAATGAGCACATATGATGTAGACATTAAAAGAGAATCTTGAATGTATGAGTGACATTGTAAAAGATTTGTGACAATGGAGTACCTAAGGCATTGTAATGAGATTTACTTGTAATGAGATTTACTCAAATATTGAAATTTTGGAGTTAATGTTTGGTGCAGGAGCACCTTGCTCTCTAAACGCCTTCAATAGGAAAATTTGAAAAAATTGAATTTTCAAATGTAAACAATGTGAAAAAGGTCATGTGAAGGTCATATGTAATGTATTCAAAGTCTCAAATAGGTCATTAGGTGATTAGAGAAGTGATATCATACAAAAGTTGTCATTTGGTGTAAAAATGAAAAACTTGCATTAGTTGCACAATTGCAAAATTATAGAAGATGAAGAGTCATCTTGTTAGAAATGGTAGTTAGTTGATGGAAGATGTAGGGGAAACATTCATAACTGATTGGAATAGCTATATAAAGCATTGTAAGGGAGTGGTAAAGAGTAGAACTTGTATTCTTGAAGAAATTAGTAAATAAAGGATGATGTTTTCTATATTTGCAACACTTTTCCTTTTTTGTTTCAAGCTTGTACGAATTGTAAAACACCTTATACTTTGATTGTTGATTAGTTTTCTTCAGAGCAAGTAGCTATATAACTTTTGAAAGTATTTTGAAGTCTTTTAACTTAGATTTGAGGAAATAACAACAATTTTATCATAACTAGTTTGTAACACTCAAAACAGGGTTTTGAGAGTCCATTAAGCGATAAATAGGCCTAATTTACAAAGGAACATACCTTTAAACATTCAAAACCACCCTAAAATTTTTGGGGCAGCAATTCTCATGTATCCAAACCCTCAAATCCGCAATTTGTCTTAGGAGAAACTCACTCCACCATGCCAAACCACAAAACCCTTATTTTATGCTAGTATGAGGAGGGTTTATTGAAAGGAATGGTTCCACACCTTACCACAACATGCCACCACCTCAAAGCTTCTTCAAATCACCTATACAAACTTAAAAGACAATCACCCAATCTCTACATGCAATATTTTATCAAACCCTATGATGAAACCTCATTTTTCATGCCCTTTTCCATCAAAATCTACAGGGGAAGCAACACAAACCCCATAAAACTTGATAAAACTGGAATATTTAAAGGTTTTGAGACTCGATACATTTTTTCCTAAGGCTATTTTATGGTTTGGAGTTGATTTATTGATAGTTGTTGGCTCAATCCCTTAAGGGTCCAAAGTGCAAAAGGGCAGGAATCTTTGATGGGGTATTACTCAAAAACCGTGGTGCTTACGAAATCTCCATCTTAGCCTATGAGACCATGTTGGGGCCCTCTACAATAAAATTTCTTGGTTTTTGTTATGTCAAAGTGGTTTTCCTATGGTGTCCAGTTTTCACTTGATGGAAAAAGTGTCAAATGCAAGCAGTGTAAAATTACAAAGTGGTGCAACTTTTGTTATCCAACTCGTGTGACTAAACGGACTATTCCAACGCGTTGAATAGATATTTTTAAGCTAGGAATAGTCCTCTTTCACCCCCAAACACGTGGAATCGCTCTAAGCTACGTTCAACCAGATCGATCCCTTAAGAGTCCAAAGTGCAAAATGGCTGCAAACTTTAGTATGTTGTTACTCAAATACTGTGACACTTAGAAACTTCTTGTCTAATCCTATGGGATCTCGTTGGACCCCTCTACAAAAACCTCTCTCAGTTTTCGCTATCTCAGAGGCATTTTCCTGTGGTGGCGGATTTTCACTTGGGGAAAAAGTTGTCAAATGTTAGTTGAAAGTTTCAAAGTGGTGCAACTTTCATTTTGCAACTCATGTGACCAAATGTACTATTCCAATGTGTCTAAATAGGTATGTTTCTGCTAGGCCTAGTCCTCTTTCACACCCAAACATGCGGAATCGCTCTGAGCTATGTTCAATCGGATCGATCCCTTAAGAGTCCAAAGTGCAAAATGGTGCAAAATTTAGCATGATGTTACTCAGATATCGTGATTCTTAGAAACTTCTCATCTGATCTATGGGATCATGTTGGGCCCCTCTACAAAAACCTCTCTCGGTTTTTGCTATCTCAGAGGCATTTTCCCATGGTGGCAAATTTTCACTTTGGGAAAAAGTTGTCAAATGTAAGTAGTTGAAAGTTGCAAAGTGTTGCAAGTTTCGTTATGCAACTTGTGTGACCAAACAGATTGTTCCAACATATCTGAATAAGTATTTTTACACTAGGCATGGTCCTCTTTCACACCCAAACATAAGGAATTGCTCCGAGCTACGTTCAACCTGATCGATTCCTTAAGAGTCCAAACTACAAAATGGCTGCAAACTTCAGCATGCTATTACTTGGATACCATGAAGCTTAAAAACTTCTCATCTAATCCTATGAGATTACGTTGGACCCTTCTACAAAAAATTCTCTTAGTTTTTGCTATCTCGGATTGGTTTTCCTGTGGTGGCAGATTTTCACATGGGAGAAAAGTTGTCAAATGCAAGTAGTTGAAAGTTACAAAGTGGTGCAACTTTCGTTCTACAACTCATGTGACCAAATGGACTATTCCAATGTGTCTGAATAGTTTTTTTTACGCTAGGAATGGTCTTCTTTCACACCCAAACATGTAAAATCACTTTGAGTTATGTTCAACCGGAATGATCCCTTAAGAGTCCAAAGTGCAAAATGGCTACAAACTTCAGCATGTTGTTACTCAGATACTATGATGCTTAGAAACTTCTCGTCTAATCCTATAGGATTTTGTTGGGCCCCTCTACAATAACCTCTCTTGGTTTTCACTATCTCAGAGGCATTTTCCAGTGGTGACGAATTTTTATTTGGGGAAAAAGTTGTCAAATGCAAGTAATTGAAAGTTACAAAGTGGTGCAACTTTTTTTATGCAACTCATGTGATGAAACAAATTGTTTGAATGCATTCGGGTGGGTGCCTTTACACTAGGAATGGTCATCTTTTGCACCGAAATACGCGGAATCGCTCCAAGCTACGTTCAACCGGCTTGATCTCTTTAAGGTCTAAAGTGCAAAAGTGAAGAAAACTTTGATAGGCTATTACTCAAAAACGGTGATGCTTATGAACTCTCCTTTTGATCCTGTGGGATCATGTTGGAACCCTCTACAATAACCTCTCTCAATTTTTATTATCTCGAAGTCATTTCCTATGGTGTCTAGTTTTCACTTGATGGAAAAAGTGTCAAATGCAAGCAGTGTAAAGTTGCAAAGTGGTGCAACTTTCCTTTTGCAATTCATGTAACCAAACAAACTATTCCAACGCATCCTGATAGGTAGGTTTATGCTACGCATGGTCCTCTTTCACACCCAAACACACAAAATTGCTCTGAGCTACATTCAATCGACTTGATCCCTTATGATGGCATGAAAAATAATCGAAAAGAGAAACATACACATGACAGTTGAGAAGTCTAATTTTTCCACACAAAAAGCATATGATCATTCATGCAGAGCACCTTGTTCCTCCATTTGATAAAGAAGGTCTAGTTTAGTGGTTTTAGTCATGATAATGTCAAATAAGGCAATGATAGGCCATTTTGTAATCTTTCTTTTAGTTTTGAGTTAGTGTGGGGTAATTTGAGTCAATTATGTAAGTATGATAGGGAGTAGGAATTAAAAAATAGCATTGGTAAATGAATTGGAAGAGATTACTAATGATGCCCCTGTTGAAAATTTAGAATTTAGGCCTTAAAAGCAAGGCTAGATGAGTTGAAAAGAATAAATTATTTGAGAATAAGTTAGAATAGATTGGAAATAGGGTGAGGTTGTGGAGTTTGATGTGTTCAAAAGGTATACAAGGACAAGTGAGGTCAAAAGTATCTTATGGCATGATGTCCTATTTGGGAAAAGAGGGGTTTTGAATGAAAAAGAGAGGTTTGAGGGAGTAAAAGTGGGTAAAGTTAGGGGGCAACATAATTTCGTGGTCAATTAAGTTTTTGCGGGAAAAATGAAGAGTGTTGGAAGAGGTTTTTAGGTTGTATGAGGTATGAATATGGGATTTTCAATAAACCCTAGTGAAATTTGAGAAAAGTGAGGGTTTAGAGGGCCAATCACACCCTAAAAATTGTGGATTTTTTGGATTTGCAGACTAGTAAATGCTACCCAATGGTATTTTGCAATTGGAAGAGTGATTGAGAGGGTGTTGCTTTGTTAAATAGACCTATTTGGGGGTCTAGGACACCGTTGAGTCCATTTATTATTTGTATTATAAATTATAACTTGCTTTCTCCCAAGTCCATTTCCTATACAAGAAATAATATTGCAAAAAGTTGAAATATAAATCTTTCGACATGTTTATATGGTGACGGATCAAGAACATAAAAATTCATTTTGCACTATCAGGATTATGCTATGAAAATGTTTAAAGATTATTCAAAAGAAATGTTTGTATGATAATGTGTAAAGAAGTTAACCACTTCATCTACTCTGAATATTATGTTTTGCAAGTGTTGTAAAGATTATGTATCATTTGCTTAATTGAGTTGTTCCTATTGGCATATGGCTTATGGTGTTGTCATTGATGGCAACCTAAGTCATAGATCTGGTCTGCACTTCAGTATTTGACCATACCAGAAGATAGAGTAAAGAACAGGGTATCTGACTGAAGTTGGATATGTCAATCTATTTGCAATACTAGTTTACCAGTTTGGGTTGTGGATCTCAGGGAAGGTCATTGGGTATCTGGAATGTCTTATTCTCAATTTTTGTGTCATCACATCAATTGGTGTACAAGTTAGGAGATCTGATCATTTGATTTTCTATTTAACAATGAGGCTGACTAAGTGAATGTGGGGTGTTGTAGATGTTCAAGGCAAAAAAATTTGCAATATTTTCATATTGGAGATTTTGTTTTGGGTCCTCACTAGATATTATGGCCAACTTTGGTGGATGCACATTGAATGTTATTCATGAATTGTGTCAACGATTGGTAAATATTTTATGTTTTACTGAAGCCGTCATGAAGCGATTAAATCCTTAGTAGCGGATATATATAAGTGATCAATTATTTCATTTTGAGTGGTGTTCAATATAATCCAATTTGTGTTGTGAATATCAAAAGGTTAGTTGAGCGATTATGCACAATTTCACTTGTGCAATAAAGGATTTTGTGAAGTGAATTGAAATAGAACAAAGTGAAGTGCAAAATCAGACAAAAGGTCCAAGAATTCGATCTATGAGCCTAACCAAAACTGTAACCCGGCATTTGTAGATGCTACTTTCTCAGTTTAAATATTTTGATGTAATCCAAATCTTTTGTAAGGTAGTGGGCCTTCCTAATCTTGAGCAATGAGCTCTAGGCAGTGTTCCTAAATGTAAGTGCACTCCTTATTTGTAACACTTATATTTTGAGTACTCAAATTGTGGATTGACCTCCACCGTGGTTTTTCCCCTAACAGGGTTTCCACATAAAAATTATTGTGTTATGGTGTTGTGGCTTATTGTTTCATGTTGATGCATATTTATTTTGTTTGAATGTTATAGGCACTTGAGATATCAGATTAATAAAGCTAAAATTTGCACAACACTAATTCACCCCCCTCCTCTTAGTGTTGCTTGTTTCCAACAATTGGTATCATAGTTAAGTTCCTCATAAGAAGTTTAACAACTTGAGGTGGATCTTGGAATGTAATGGACTCTGGTAGTCTTCAGCAACAACTTTTGGTGGAACTTGATGATCTTGATCAGTCCAAAGAAGAAGTCTGGGAATTGAAAGAAAATCTTAAGGATGCTGAGAAATTCATTCAGAAATTGAAGGATCGGATTATTAAGTCTAGGGAGAAGAGAAAGGATCTTTGTGACTAGATTAAGAAAAAAGAGAGAAAAAGCATGGATGATGTTCACTTGAATCAAACCTTAAAGGAAATAACTAAAGAAGGTGAAAAGCTTGCCAAAGACAATGCTACCCTAAAGCATGAGATTGAAGAAAGAAAGAAGAATGAGGAAAATCTTGCTGAGTCCCTAAAAGAAAGATCTAATGAATGCAACAAAATTAATGGAGAATTCATTTAGTTAGAGATTGAAATGCAACAATCTAGAAACAATGAAGAAGAGCTTGAAAAATAGATTATTATTCTCAGGGATGAACTTGCTATTGCAAATGAATACAAGAAGTTCAAGATTAGCTTAGTTAAGCTTGATGAGCTGACTCAAGGTTAGAAGAATGGAAATGACAAGCAAGGTATTGGATATGAGAAAGGAGAAAGTTCAAAATCTAGACAAAGGAATTTTAGGCAAGGAAATCAGATGAAGAAAGCAGAAAAGCATATGGTAAGACAACCTAATGCTCAAAATTTTAATGGATACTATTTTGTTGCAATAAATTTGGTCATATGGTTGCTCAATGTAGAAGTAAAATGAAATCAAGTGATCCATCATTCTCCGGTTGGTGTTTCAATTGCAATAAGTTTGGTCATAAGTCAATTGAATGTAGAAATATGTCAAACAACTCTGTCAATGGAAGGAATGTTAAATGTTATACCTGTGGAAGATTTGGGCATATTGCTAACCAGTGTAGATCGAGAAGAAATCAAAGGAATGACTAGTTTGGACAAGGAAATGTTGTGTTTCAATTGCAACAAATATAGTCACATTGCAAGATTCTGTAGAAACAAAAATATGGATACAAGAGGTCTGACATACAAAGGAAAAAATACGCAGAAAGATGATAAAGGAAAAGGGAAAGTGATTGTGGACGAAATAAGTGATCAAATGAAGAAGACATGGGTGAAGAAGAGTCCCTCTATTGCAAGAAATGAGACAACACTAGAACCTCCTTCTAGTAATTCCTCCGGGAATTAGTTTTGGGCCTCTGGCCTAGGGGGTTGTCAAGAAAATCTTTCAAACCCCCTACCGGTAATTGACACCGAGATGTGGATGAGTACAGTGATCGCACTGATCATCTACAAATGTTGTTGAAATAGCTGGAAAGAGTATTATGTTGAATTGAAGGTCTACAGAAGAGTTATCTTTCATAGTATATGAAACAAGGTATCTGAATGAGTTAGGGAAAAATCATTTATTATAACAAAAGTTAGGTGTGCAAGTTATAAAAAGCAAGTTGAAACCCTTATTTGCCACTTTATTTCGAAGAAAAGAAGGAGAGCACTCTGCATCAAAATTTTGAAAGCATGAAGATAATTTGGCAGCGAAACCCTAATCCATTAGGTACTTCAGTTGTATTAAGAATTTTTAGTCTAATTTGGTGTAGAACTTATTTTCAAGACATGTGTACAGAAGGTAAAATGGATTATAATCAAAGGAATGATAAACCTAGATGAGTATAGCAGTGAAAATATTAGAGTTGCAAGAAACATGTTGTCACACGATGAATTGAAATGGCTGAAAGAAGAAAAACCCAAAAGCTTGGATATTTGGAGTGAATTCCCCTATTTCGTAAATGAAAAAATCGTTGAGTTTATTTTGGACAGATTGAACGACGATATTCTAACTTTGGATAAACCCTACCATATCTCAAAAGAAGTGATTGGAACTTTAACTAGGTTATGCAAATTTGGGGATGTGTCGAGGAAAAAGTCAATCTGAAATAAAGTTGAAACCCTAAATGGAGTAATTGGAGATCAAAGGTAATTAATAATCTCCACAATTAGAGATTCGGTGACAAGGTACATTGCGCATGGAGTATCCTACAAAATATTTTTTAGAAACAAAGAAGGTGCAACTTTGGCAAGTGTTGTTTACATTTCACACAAGATGATAATAGAAGATCAGGATTTTAATCTTTGCGGATTATTGAAAGATCAACTAATGGAGAACGTGCAATTGACAAAGAAGATAGATTACCCTTTCAGGTTTGGTACTTTGGTTATATTCCTTATGATGTGTTTTCTGGATTGCTTACCACTGAACAACAATGTAATATGGGAAGAGAGTGAACCAGTTTGCAAGCAGATTTACATATACTCTAACAATTTGGAAAATTGTGATCAAGTATATGAAATTTTCTTTAAAATTTTGCTAAGAAAGTTTGGGTCAATTGGTATTCCCATTCCGGTAAGGGTACTTGAAGTTGGTTCCTCCTCCAGTGAGATGGAGAGAAAGAAGAAAAGAGAAAAATAAATTGTTGTTTGTAATCCACCAACATGCAAGACTCCAAGAGTTGAAGGGAAAGGAAAAGAAAAAGTGATTGTAAACATACCAGATGAGGAATCTAATAAGGAAACTGAGGAAACCCTAAGAAAAGAACTGGAAACAACCGAACCAGAACAAGAAAAGGAAATAATGGAAGAAAGTGAAGAAGAAGGTGATTTAACCAAAGAAGAGATATTGCAGCTTATTCATGAGGAAGATGGAATGTAGAAAATTTGCAACATATGGTCTATCAAACCTTCATATGAGCAAGACATGATTTTAAACATACTAAGTGCTCATCTTGTGCACAATCATATCAAATTGGAGAGTTTGCAGAATACATTGCCAGAAGAAATGATTGAATGCATCAAGGAAATAATGGACTCTGCATCTCATAACAAGGAAGAAGAAGATGTAATCCTACACTTGAAGAAGAAGTATAGATTGTCACTCTCCAAGCTAAAACAACACATGAATAAACTAAGGCAATTAATAAGCACAACAAACAGCATCTATAGCTACTGTCTTTGATGGCCCCATGCAATCAACAAGTACAAAGACAAGTTGGAACAAATTGAAACAGAGCTGAATAGAATTGGAAAAGATTTTAACATGTTATAGGATCAAGATGGTGCAATTAAGAAAAGGATTTAGGAATTATAGACAGAGCATACAAATTTTCAAATCACCAGAGACAAGATTGTTGACAACTTTTGGAAAGTAAAGGACATAATAGAATGTAGGATGGAACAATTAATTGAGATACTAAGGAAAGGAGAGATTTTAGAAGAACACATCACCATTCAACCAGACATCTAAAAACAACAGCATGATCATAATCATCGGGATTGCAGTAGAAGCATGGAAGAAGTTTCTTCTGGAGATGAAGGAAAAATACAAAGTAATCTTCTAGCACAATAGCGGTTGTATTTCTTCAAAAAAATTGAATCAGTTTTTGAATAAGTAAGTTTTTGGAATACTATAGGAAAATCCTTTATTATCTTTTTTTCATTGATGTCAAAGGGGGAGAGAGAGTAGTAAAAAATGCCTTATCAAATTCAGGGGGAGTTTTGTCAGCTATGGCTTTTTGAAGTCTTGAAGGTTCTGACACTTGGTCATTTTTCACTAAGTGTTGCCATCAATGCCAAAGGGGGAGATTGTTGGCATATGGCTTATGGTGTTATTGATGGCAACCTAAGTCATAAATCTAGTCTGCACTTCAGTATCTGACCATACCGGAAGACAGAGTAAAGAATAGGGTATTCGGTTGAAGTTGAATATGTCAATCTATTTGCATTACTAGTTTATCAATTTGGGTTGTGGATCTTAGGGAAGGTCATTGGGTATCTGGAATTTCTTATTCTTGATTTTTATGTCATCGTATCAATTGGTGTACAAGTTAGGATATCTGGTCATTCGATTTTCTATTCAACAGTGCTAGAAGGCCGACTAAGTGAATGTGAGGTGTTGCGGATTTTCAAGGAAAAATTGTTTGGAGTATTTTAATATTGGAGATTTTGTTTTGGGTCCTCACTATGTTGTGGCCGACCTTGGTGGATGTGCATTGAATGTTATTCATGATTTGTGCCAACGGTTGGTAAATATTTTATGTTTTATTGAAGATGACATGAAGCGATTAAATCCTTAGTAGCGGATATATATATATATATAAGTGATCGATTATTTCATTTTGAGTGGTGTTCAATGTAGCTCAATGTGTGTTGAAAATATCAGAAGGTCGGTTGAGTGATTATGGGAATTTTCACTTGTGCAATAAAGGATTTTGTGAAGTGAATTGAAATAGAATAGAGCAAAGTGCAGAATCAGATAGAAAGTCCAAGAATTTGATCTATGAGCCTAACCGGAACTATAATCAAGAATTTGTAGATGCTACTTTCTCAGTTCAACTCTTTTGATGTAATCCAAATCTTTTGTAAGGCAGTGAGCCTTCCTAATCTTAAGTAGTGAGCTCTAGGCAGTGTTCCTGAATGCAAGTGCATTCCTCATTTGTAAAACACGTATATTTTGAGTACTCAAATTGTGGATTGATGTCCACCGTGGTTTTTCACCTAATAGGGTTTCCACGTAAAAATTATTGTGTTCTGGTGTTGTGGCTTGTTTTTTCATGTTGATGCATCTTTCTTTTGATTGAATTTTATAGGCACTTGAGAGATCAAATTAATAAAGTTAAAATTTGCACAACATTGATTCACCCCCCTCTCAGTGTTGCTTGTTTCCAATAGTTCCAATCAAAGGATTAAATATATTTTAATCTTTTTATGAATCATTTCATGGAATACCAATTGAAAATGTGTTTTTTTTCTTTTAGATAAAGTTGTTTAGCATCAATCAATTAATATTGAAGAGAAACCATGAAGGACAACAATGATCAATGCTAGAGCTAAACAATTAATAAGTATACACGTGAATAATTCAAGCATGTACATGTGAATAAGGGAATCACAAGTACTCAAAAACATGTAAGCCTTGAAGTATACACACGAATACATAGCATACAAAAATTGATACAAAGTATATGCACGAATACTAGGTATACACATGAAAACATGTAAGTCGCAAAGTATACATTGGAGCACACGTAAGTCACAAAGTATAGACGTAAGTTGTAAAGTATACACTTGAATACATGTAACTCATATCTATTGAACCGTGAATTTATAATGCAAATATGGACACCATTGATAAAAAAAGATTTGTATTAACCAAATAGCCATGTAGGCATACATAAATATATGTCGATATAAGTATGAAATATAGGTAAAAAATAGCCATATAGGCTTACAAGAATGCCATATAGGCATACAATTTCAAATATATCCAATACAAAATATGTACAAAATTTCCATGTAGGCATACAACAAAGGTCTCTTGAATCAAAAGTCATTACTCTCCATGCTCTCGAAATAAATTATTTCCCTTTGCTTGTCGATCGAATGGCGATATGTCTTTCACTCATTTATGTTGTGCTCAAGGAGTGCTCCTACTGCTCCTTCTAGTGTTTAGTTCTTGGTGAAGTTTTATCTATTACAATAAGAAGTAAAGACATTAATATATAGAAATTGCATTATAAAAAATTATATATTTAACAAAATAATCACTTATTGCCATCTGATGATCGCTCTCCATGAGGGAAATATTCACGTGCCCATGTTGAGGTGTGTTGAAGCCTTGTATAAACCATCCAAATATAAATTAAAAGTATGAATCAATAATAGTTTTCTTTTTCACTAACTAACACCTATAACAATGAATGTAAATTGAAATTTAGTAATTTGCTTCATACCTCCCCTATCAGAGCCATCAGAGATGCTATAGCAAATGAAATATCAATCTCCATTTCCCTTTTCACATTGGGAGGTGTTTTCACTTGCAACATCCAAAAATAAAACAACTAATTATTCAATCACAAAAACTACAATAGTGATCCAAGTCGTGACTTATAATGTATGAGATAATGAACAAAATTTTGAGTACATATTAAACTATATATTTCTGACTATTATGCTTAGTATTTTCCCTATCCATATCTTGTTTGAAAGCACGTGTTTTTAGGCTTTTACCCATAGCAGCAAGCCGATGAACCGTTTGATAAGATGCTTTTGTAGACATGTACGATAACTATGGTGGAATAGAGAAGGCAGTGAACTGTTTGAAAAAATGCCTCAAAGAAATGGGGTCTCGTGGTGATGGAATTCCATTACAAACAAATGCACGTCATGACATTCCATCACCATAAGACCGCATTTCTTTAAGGCATTTTTTCAAACAGTTGATTTCCTTCTCTATGGTATTATTGCTTACTATTATGCTTTGATAGAAATCTTAACAAGCATCCATAGTTTTTTGGAAAGAACCTATTTTAGGATTTTAGACATAGCAACAAGGAAGTGAGTAGTTTGATAAAATGATTTGGTATACATGTATGGAAAATGTGGTATCATTGAAAAGGTGGTGAGTTGTTTGAAGAAATTCCTTGAAGAAAATGGCATTCCATCACCATGAGACAGCATTTCTTCGAGGCATTTTTTCAAACTACCTTCTGCCTTGTCTATGCTATTGCTTACTATTATGCTTTGATAGATTTTTTCCAAGCATCCAAAGTTTTTTGGAAAACACCTTTTTCAAGCTTTTAGCCATAGTAGTGAGGAAAAGAACTCTTTGATAAAATGCTTTGGTAGACATGTATGGAAAATGTGGTAGCATAGAAAGCAGGAACTTATTTGGGCGCCCCGTAATTGATATCATGGTGATGGACATCACCCAGGAGATTGCATTTCCTTGAGGCATTTTTCAAAAACTCATTGCCTTGTCTATGCTATTGCTTACTATTATTTTCTTCTCATATTCTTTTCCAACCATAGCATAGACAAGGCAAAATAACCTGCTTGAAAAAGATGTCATGCTAGTGCTGGTCCTACATGGAATGCCATGACAAGCAAATGCAATTGGAAGCTACTCCTAGACTTGTTACTTATTCTATGTGAAGTAATTGCATCACTGCTTATGTTTACTTTCTAGACAACTATATTGTAGTTGAAATTTTGTCATCTATCAACATCTAGTTATTAGTTATGGAATGTGAAGTAATGCTTTGAGTTTGAATGATGTGCAATGCAACATAATCAACGATATGAATACAAAAAATAAAAATCTATAAGTACAATTCATTAGTTAAACTCTTTTATTCTATTACCTGCATGAAGGTTTGTCCAACTCCACTGGCATTGGGAGGTGTTCCCACGAAACCTCCAATATTAGCCCACTCAACATCCAAAATTGGATATTAGAATATCATTCATATAACAATGCTATTCACATGTAACGACTTATAATTGTTTAATAGTTACATACTCCAATCATAGGTGTACTACGAAATAAGTAGGTGGGGATCTATGTATCTAGTCTCAACACCGCGGACCAAGCACTTCATTAAATCATAAACCGACTCGACCCATCCGATCCCATCACCGAATCAGGTCGCGGCCATCAGCCTGCAATGTCTCTCTCTTGCAGATCAACACTCTCCTGCAAATGGAAGGGATAATGCACTCTCATGAGTCTGGCTTCTTAGTGGAGAGCTCATCTCCCTTGCCATGTAGGGATCGTCGCAACCGGGCTCCATCCTAAGCGATTTCCACTCTGGAAGTCCCTCATATCAAAATAATTTGGGATTTTGTTCATTACAGGAACTCACAATATAGTTTCCTAAGGGAAATATCATATGATCACAATTGTTGCACAAATGGGTAATCAAAAACCATGTACCACCTATCATAAAAATAGTTCCTAATTTGTTGGTGGTGGCACCAATGAATAGGAAACATCTTCGCATTGAGGGTAATATTTTGATTTGTGCATGGGTCAGTGAATAATGAGCACAAATCACCTTTTGTAATTTTTAAATTCTTTACATCTTTATATGATAATTTATCCGCATAATAAGCCCTAGCTACCTACCTCCTATCTTACCATCCAGTTATTTTTTTTCTAATTGAATCTACATTTTTTAACATATCTTTCAATGAAGTTGTCAGGGTCATTCTTTCCACGATTGAACCATTTGGATCGCTCAACCTCCCAATTAAATCCTCAAGTTGTTTTTTGTTGTTCTTAATTTCACTCATTAAATTTTGTTGAGTGTCAGGAGGGTGTTGAGGAACTGGTGGAGGAGGTTGTTGTTGTGGTTGAATTTGTTGTTGACGATTTTGAGGGTTTGCAGGTTGATTTGCATCTCCTACAAATTTTTAAAAATAAATATCAAATACAACCTAAAACTAACAAATTCAAAACAAAAAGAAAACAATCCTTACCTCTCACACCTCCTCGTCGATGTGGTGACATACTCATGATGAAATAGCAACCGTTGATGAAGATTTTTGCAAAATAGCTCCTCCTAGAACATGAGCACATAATACTAGGGTTTTGGCCACGAGCAACAAACAAAACTAAGTCACAAGTAAAAATGAATTTCCTTTTTTTTGGTTTAAATAGGTCATAACATGAGCACATTATAATGTTCTCACGTTATGGGATTTTTGTGGCCAAGCCTCAAGCTCGGCACACCAATCCATAACACGAGAACATTATAGCGCACTAGCATTAAGAGTTTTCAAAACTTTTTTAAAATTTTTTCCACAAATTGGCTACCCATCTTCATGCACCTGCCCACCTAGATCCTTCACCTAGAACTATGCTAAAAATTGAGACTTTAGATTTGAAATCAAACTCATACCATTCCCACAAAACAACATATCATCTACGTACAATGTAATTATGAGAATATGACCATTATCAGAATTGTAATGTACAAAATGGTTAGATTTAGATCTTAGAAATCCCAAAGACAACACAAAGGTGTCAAATTTATGGTACCACATTCTAGGAGACTACTTAAGACCATATAAAGAATTCTTCAACTTGCAAACCAGATTTTCTTTACCTTTTACCATGAAATGATTTGGATGTAACATATAGATCTCTTCCTCCATATCACCATGAAGGAACGTTGTCTTCACATCCATTTGTTCCACTTCTAGATCATATGCTACTACAAGTGATAACAAAAACTGAATATATGTCAGCTTCACAACAAGAGAGAATATCTCACCATAGTCAATTCCCTCCACTTGAGAATACCCCTTTGTGACCAACCATGCCTTGTGCTTTTCAACACTACCATCAAGACCACATTTCTTCTTGAACACCCATTTACATCCAACAAGTTTATGTCCTTTAGGCAAAGGTACTAGATCCCATTTACTTTTTTTCTTCAAAGCAACCATTTCTTCATCCATGGCTTTCATCTAGGAATCTACATCACTCATACCCATAGCCTCTCTAACAGTCCTAGGCTCATCAGTGTTAGCAATCAAAGCAAAAACACAACTAGAATCCAACAATGAATAACCAGATATTTCTGGTGAATAATCAAACCTCTCTGGTGGTCGCCTATCATGTGTAGACCTCCTAAATTGTTGAGGTTGAGGTTCTTCTTCTTCAAAAAATTTAGCTGCTAAGGCTCTCCTCATTACCAGGTTCAACAAGAGTACGTAGTTCAATTTTCATTAGAGTAAGTGGAACTTGAACTACCTCCTTCTTCTGCTTCTCCTCTTTCTCTGGCTATAGCTCAACTATGGAAGGTTTCAACTCCTGAAATATTACACTTTTTCTATGGAGAACCTTCTCAGTCACTTGATCCCAAATTTTTAACCCCTTCACACTGACACCATAGCCAATGAGGATACACTTAATTGCCTTGTTCTCCAACTTAGACCTCTTTACACTTGGAACATGAGCATAAGCTTTGCAACCAAAAACTCTGAGATGTCTCATCGAAGGATTCTTACCAGGCCATGCCTCCATGGGTGTCTTTTCAACAAGAGTTGATGTAGGAGATCTATTGATCAGATAACATGCAATGGCTATAGCTTCGGCCCAAAATTTTTGCTCAAGACTAGCACCACTCAACATACTCCTAGCCCTCTCCATCAACGTCCTATTCATCCTCTCTGCAACTCCATTTTGTTGTGGGGTGTATGGAGTTGTCCTATGTCTCTCAATCCTGTGCTCCTTACAGAACCTGTCAAATTATGCCAAACAAAAATGACCATCATTTTCAGTCCTCAAACATTTAATATTTCTATCAGTTTGAATTTCAACCAAAGCCTTAAACTCCTTAAATTGATTAAAGACTTCAGATTTACTCTTGAGGAAATAAACGAATGTCCTTCTACTGTAATCATCTATGAAAGACAAAAAATATACATTTTTTCTTAACGAAGGAACATTCACAGGACCAAACACATTTGCATGAATATAGTCCAAAACCCCAGAAGACTTATGAGAATTGGAATAAAAAGAAACACAGTTTTGTTTACCATATGCACAATGTTCACAAAATTAAAACTCGATATTACAATCATCAAGGCCTTCAACAAGGCTTTTACTTTTCAGGGCTCTAAGACCCTTCTCACTAATATAACCAAATCTTTGGTGCCATAACATTGTCTTCTCCAAGCTGGAAGCTTTATCTCCAAAGCATTTGCACCCTTAGGTACTCAGAAAGCGTGACTATTAGATGTACAAACAATAGAATTCTTCATTGCTAGATCTGATGGTGAGGATGAAGAATCCAAAGGACTTTTCTTTAGAATATCAGAAGAACTATTGCATTGAATAGTGTATGCATCCAACTTGTATAGAGTGTTGATCCGAACACCCTTAGCCAACATTATAGATCATCTTATCATATTACATCCTCCATTTGAGAAAACAACTTACACACCCTCATTAATTAACTTATTAACAGAAAGAAGGTTTCATGCCAAACCCGGGATATGTAGCACACGATCAATCCCCTTCACTCTACCATCAGGGAATCTAATCTTGACTCTTCCATGGCCAATAATATTTAGATGAGAGTTGTCACCCAGATACACCTTCCCACCATCATACTCTTCATACTTTGAGAACCAACCCCTATGCGAGGTCATGTGGAAAGAAGATCCTGAGTCTATTAACCACACATCTTCCGATGCATGTTTTTCCAAGGTTGCGACAAAAGCATCTGCATCATCATAAGAGGATTTTTTAGATTTAGAATC
>VDFB02074955.1:0-13576 GCA_007258455.2 Sequoia sempervirens
ACAAGCACGACACAAATAAAAAATACTGCAGAAGTTAATTTATCTTGCAATTAATATTCAAGAGACAAAAAGATAGATCGGTTTGAATGTAACCTTTTAAACTTGATAAATCTTGAAGTAGATTTTCAAAATAAATCCTCAAAATCATTTAAAACTAAAAACAAGACTACAGTGGCCACAATTACTACTCCAAGAAAAGACTAACTATGACAACTTCCTCTTCATCGCTTTCCGCCTGCACCAACAAGCTTAGGACCTTTAGGCATTGCAGCCTTAGGTAGCTTGGTTTGTGTCTTCTGAGACTTATTGGTTTGAATATAACCTTTTAAAACTGATAAATCTCAAAGAAGTAGATTTTCAAAATAAATCCTCAAAATCATTTAAAACTAAAAACAAGACTACAGTGGCCACAATTACTACTCCAAGAAAAGACTAACTACAACAACTTCCTCTTCACCGCTTTCCGCCTCCACCACCAAGCTTGGGACCTTTAGGCATTGCAGCCTTAGGTTGCTTGGTTTGTGTCTTCTGAGACTTTGAAATAGTCTCTGCCTTCTTCTCTTTCTTCTCATCTTTGTTCTTCTTTATTCTTTCTTTAATTTCTCTGAAATTTAAAGTGAAAAATACTGTCAGTAATAAGTAAAGAATCAAAAGAGCTATTGTATGATTACAAAAAAGATATTTGAAAAGAAACATTCTCAAATTTCTGATAAAACCTGTCAGTAGAAGAGACCATACCTCAAAGCAGCCTCACGGGCAGCAGCTCTAACTTCTGTCTTCTCAGATCTCTTCTTCTGGATAACTTCCAAAGAAGCGCCAACAATGGACCTCGAATAAGGCTTGCTCGTCTTGCGTCTAGTCTTTTTTACTTGCTCGGCATTAATATCCTGGTAATAATCAGAACAACAACATGAGTGAGAATTAATAACAGACCACACAATTCAAATTGTAGCACAATAATAATCAATCACCTTCTTATGCTGCTTTCGATACATTGCAGTCCATGTCAATTTGGATGGCTTCAGACGGTTATGGAAGTATCTCTTACACTTGGAATTGAGAAACAGGAAAACCTGTAAATTTTCATATAATACAGATCAGGATAATTGAAATGCAATACCAGATTAGACAGCAATTCGACAAGCAGTTGCAATTTTGATATGAAGATTTGTTTCAATGCAGAGCAAGATCATGCAACAGTTTGATTGTCAGTGGTAATTAAGATGCCTTCTTTTAAATTTATGTGATACAATCTATAAAAAATTATTCAAATCCATCCAAATAACATATTAAAAACCAACAGTTGAAAATATCAACATACCTGTGAATCTGATCGGACAAACCTGATACCCTTCCCAGGGTAGATCTTTGAACCACTGAAGCGGCAAACTTCTGTCCTGCAGATATTAAAGATAATGATTGTTTACAAAGAACAGAAAATAAAGATAATGATTGCTAATAAAGAACATAACGATTAAGCAATAAAATGACAGGAAAGTGGAAACTTAAATGCAAAGAGAGGTGCAAAACAAACTGATCATACAAATAGCATGTTAGACAAGAACATATAGATCCAACCAACCAGCACATAAAATGTGCACGCATTGTGCAATAAAACACTACAATTCATGTTTATTTGCAAAATCTAAGAAGCATACACATGAGGAAATACAACAGACATCATAAATATTCGTATTGAATAATTAGCATACTGAAAAGATATCACACCCTCAAAAGCAAATACATTCCAACATAATTCAGCTGGATTTGACCCAGAGATATTTTATGATTATCTATGATAGCTCCTCGTATTGATCTCATGCGCTCTTGCCAGACTTGAAGGCTGCCTTGCAATAATGTCTTGACAGGTATAGTCACAACAAACCATCACAAAATATGAGAAATATAAAATGACTGCTATATAAGTTTTGTGGCATTGCAATGTCCTGTTGACAACAGCAGAACTACTAGGTCACATGAACCCAGCAAAAAGTTGCCAAATCATCTCTGAACTCAGAAGATTGACAAGATTCTTGATACTGATAAGTGCCCAGAACTACTTTGAAAGAACTTACGAGACAAAGCATCAAACTATTTGGAATTTTTTACATCTACCATAGAAAATTTTCGGAAGAAGTGAATTGGCCAATCCTTGTCTGCCTGGCCAGAGCATTTATAAGAATTGTCTGTGTGACTCTGAAGAGATATCAGGTTATGGATACAGATATAGCAGTTTTAAAAACTCCAGAATTCGAAGTGCTCTAAATAAATTATAAAGTTTACAAAAATGCATTACTTATAAACTGTGTTACCAAATCTGCCAGGAGACTGGCTGGATCCAGGTCAGGTTTGATGCAGAAACACAAAGATATTACTAAAAAACTGTGTTACTGGATCTGCTAGGGTACTGACCAGATCTGGATCCAATTCAGTCCACCTACAGATACGGACAGGGGTTGTTGCTGGGGAGGTGGGTTTGTCTAAGATGAACCTGGGTGAACCCAGCCAAACCCAAGCGAAATCCATCAAATCTTCTGCGTTTTTTCTTCCTCTTTTGACTTTTAACTTGGTCATCCTAAAATGAATTTCTAACCCTATAAGTGCCATCTAAAACATTTCAAACACCAAAACAAACTTATTTTAGCTCATTTTTATTGCAAAAGACACATACCATTCCAAAAGGCTGAACTTTCATTCTTGCTTGTCATTAAACAAAAGGAGATGAAGATTGATCATTTAAGGTTCCACAATGGTTACATTGCCATTCCTATGCATTTCATGTGTACATGGGCAAGTTGTTTTTTTCCCTGAATTTTTGATTTACAAACATGAAACAAACTCTCTGCTTTGCTTTTCTTTCATTTTTCTATAAATGTACCACTACACTTTAAATTTTTTAAAATCCAGATTTTATATATCTATTTTTTGTTTTTAAAATTTTATTTGTTTCAAATGTTTTGCTTATAAAATTTCTTGCCATAAGAATTACAATGGCAGCTAATTCTAACTCCATGGGCTGACCTAAATTCAAAACAGATCTAAGTTCTCCTCTTTGGAAGTGTGTTGATATGATACAACCAGTTCTAAGTGGTGGCAGTTATATTTGGATTTGTAGGAGGTGTGATGTCAAGTATTCAAGTTCATATAGCCGGGCAAACGACCATTTGTGTAAACTTTTTGGACTAGGCATCAAAGCTTTCCCTAAAAAAAATGGTGTATCTGTGCCATCAGAACAAGTGATAGCATATATTATGGAGCAAGAGCAAAAAGATGAACTAGCAGGCTATAGAGCAAATCATATTTTATCAAAAAAAAATTCAAAAAGGAATGAAGCCCCCTATGCCCCCATCTATAATCCCAATATTGTGGTAGATAGCCTCCCATTTTGACCACTCCTAAAGATCCCGCTACAAATAAGAGACCAACGGACCCTTTGGAAATAACATTTCAAAATGAAGACTCAAGAAATTGGCAATCAACACATAACATTATGCAAATGGGTTGGCTTTCAATATTGTTCACTCACCAAATTGGTAAGAAATGGTGAGAAAAATTAATGAGGATCCAAAAGGGTGTAAGGGCTAAGATTATGAACAGATGCGCAGCACCTTATTAGACAAAAACATCAAGCTTGTAGAAGATATATTGAACATCAAGCATGTCGAGGATATATATTGAAGCACATAAGGTAATCATGGGCTGAGATAGGAGTATCCATTTTTTCCAAAAGTGGAAAGATGCTAACAATCAACCCTTCATCAATGTGTGTTCTCTAAAGGGGCAATGTTTTTGAGAGTTGTGGATTGTGAGGGATAGGTGAAAGATGACAAATTTATTGTTAATATCCTTATCACAACCACTGAGGAAGTGGAACCCCATAATGTTGTTCAAGTCATAACAAACAACATAAAGAATTGTAGAATTGGGGTTGTTGGTTGAGAAAGGCTATTCACACATCTTTTGGACACCTTGTGTAGTCCACTCTCTCAATCTTTTGCTAAAAAAGATTTGGAACATAATTGATTGAATCAATCTTATGCTACAAAGGATTAGGAGCAAAACTGATTGGATCAATGAACTGTATTGCAGAAGTTGAGGAGATCCAAATGTTCATCACCAACCACCACATGTCACAAGGCATATTTATTTAATTTTCAAAATTGGAGCAATTGAAGGTAAATGTAGTATAAAATTTTATATTTTAATTTCACTTTAGTTAAATTTTTTTTTTTAATCTTAGTTACTAAAATTATAATTTGATTGTGTATTATAACTCTTCTTTAAAGTTTATTTTCATTTTTATTTTTTTGAATAAATTGTTGAAACCCATTTCGCCTCTAACACAATCATCTTGCAGCAACTTATGAAGGTTCAAGAAATGAAGTAGTATAAAATTTTATATTTTAATTTCACTTAACTTAATTGATTTATTTTTTTTATCTTAGTTACTATAATCATAATTGGATTGTGAATTATAATTCTTCTTTAAAATTTGTTTTCTTTATTTTGAATAAATTATTGAAACTTGTTTCACCTCTAACACAATCGTCTTAAAAGTTAATACAACTTGTGAAGGTTCAAGAGGTACTTTCTAACATAGTCATTAGCCAAACTTTATCCATATGGAAGCAAAGAAACATTGAGAGGGCAACAAATATTAAGTGGATGATTCTAGATGACTCTTGGTGGGATCATGTGGAGTATCTCCTTAGTTTCACTAAGCCCGTTTTGAGTATGATTCATTATACTAACATGAACAAATCTTGCTTGGGAGAGATATATGATGGCATTGACTCAATGACTAAGAACATGACAGCTATCATAAATCAGAAAGAGCAAGACCCTAAAGAAACCTTTTTAAAGCAAGTGTACAAAATTATTGAAAAAAGATGGAACACAATGACCGCTTTGTTACATCTTCTTGCCTTTGCATTGAGTCCAAAATATATAGTGCTAAGATTCTTTTTGTGCTAACAAGGATTGCCCCATATAGAGACTACGAAGTCACTAAAGGGCACAAGACATCATTTCATTAAATCTTCCCTAATCCTAATTCGCAAGATGTAGTCACAAGTGAGTTCATTGATTTTGTACACTCAAATGGTCAAAGTATTGAGGCTCTTCATGATAAGTTCAAAAAGGATGTCCACAATTGGTGTTGCTTCCATGGCCAATAATTCCGACATTGACAACCCCTCACAATCAAAATTTTATCACAAATAATTTTTTTTTTAATCTTTAAAGATTCATATAGTTTCTTAACTTTTTTTATTTTTACAATGTATAACTCTATTTATCTACTTTGTTTTCATAGGTTGCTAGTTCATCTACATCTAAGAGGAATTGGAGCACATACTCTTTCATCCACTCAATAAAACGCAACAAATTGCACACAAAAAGGGCATTGAACTTAGTTTGTGTGCATTGCTAACTTGCACTTCCTTTCGCACAAACAACATTGCTACAAGAAGGAAACACAAAGTGGTGGGATATGGAGCTAGAGCATATTGACTTGCATGCTTCCAATTCCAAGCATATTGCACTCGAGTTGTTTGAAAGTGAGAACACTTTTAGCGCAAGTGGCAGTGGCACTGCATATGGTTCTTCAAATGTTCCTACATCATCTAATGTCAATAATGATGATCATATTGATGATTTAGAAAATCTATTTGATGCTGAAAACTTGGTATTATTATTTTAATATTGAATTGAGGTTTGAACAATGAATATTTTAAAATATATATCATTTATGTTTTATACGACATTCAAATTTATGGTGGGTTTTGTTGTTTACATGATACTTGTGGTATTATAAACTTAATTCCTGCTTTTAGGCTGCAAATACATATATAAATTTTGCATGTTTTTTATATGGATGAACCCAAAATGAACCCAACCCCAAAATATTTTTGCCAGATCCATGAACCTGAACCAAGATCCATACCAGAACTGGCAACTTAGCAAAAAAATTAAAAAAACTCCAGCAGATGTAAAAATTTGTTTATGTTTATATTTCTGAGAAACATATTATCTGGTAGCCGAGCCTTGCCCAGCCCTTCAAACGTCAATATTCATCTACCTTCTCTAAATTTTCAGTATACATAAAATGAACTCATTAAGGGTGCTCCTCATTTTGGTAAAGTGATTTTAATACCTTGAAGAATCTAAATCTTTTGCTATGGCCTCAAATGCATAATTTTACTATTCATATTTGTGGTGCTTTAGATGTGATGAGTAATATTTCAACTGTCTAACTCTACTGGATTATCATGCTTTCCTCGTGCTTGAATGAGGCATTATTATGGAATAAGATTGTTCTGGCCAAAACAAACAATTAACCACCATTTCATTTACTCTAAATTGACATAGTAGGATGGAGCCAGTGTAAGATATGATAAATCACTCATTTTATTAGCATAGTACCAAAAATCATTCTCAGAAATAAATCAGCAAACTAAAAGATTTTTAAAAAATAAAAAAATGGCAAAAAAAAATTATGTACAAAATTGGGCTAGGGTTAGTGTTTTGGATAAAAAAATGAGAAGAAAATAACGCAGTGGGCAAAAAATGCAAAAAAAAAAGGGTTCAAGTTAAAGTTATGTTTGGGGTTTGCAGAAAAAAAATCATGCAACTGGCAAAAAATGCAATCTTTGCAGATTTATCTACAAAAATTAGGAATATGAGATTTTTTTACCATTTAACCATGTAAAATCACAATTTACTACAGAGAAAGCACCGGAAAATCATTTCATCCGATTTCATGGAAAAATTGCAATTTGGGCTATGTTACTGATTAAGCTGTCCCCAAGACCAAAGGTCCAGTCCCTGTGGAGTTGGACAAAGGTCACACACAAGCCCACAGACTATGGGTCAGCCCTGCTGAACCGGGCAGGCCCATGTCATGTCCTGACGCAAATCCCACAAACCCTCTCTAAGGAGATCACAGCCTTGTCAAGACCACAGTATTATTAAAACTGGTCAAAGGAAATAAGGCAGTGTACCTATTATTTAATTAAAATCAGCGATACTTTATGGCCAGCGATTCCTAACTAATGACAGGTGATTTTACAGCAAGAGATATTAATAATTATAAATTTAAAACGATCAAGGGGTGTACAAGCGGTGGCAAAGTGTGACTATTCCCCCACCATGAACAGTATATAAGGAGGAGGAATCATTAGGTGAAAGGCATCAAGGGAATGGAATCAAGCAGATCAAAAGGAAATCAATGAAGTGAATGTGATTTGGAAAAATAAATTTTTTAAAGTGGAATATGAGATATCTATTAAAATAATTATTGTTTGCAGCAAGAATATTATTTGGAAGTAAGTTGTAGAATATAAATAAAGGAATAACTATATATATATTTAAAATTATGAATATATATATATATATATATTGCAATTGCCAATCAATCAATTAAATGAGAATTCTGATTAAAAGGGCAGCAATCTAAAATTGGAAAGTGATTGGTATGCAATATGGTTGCATTTATTATTTATTTGTTTATGAATCTGTTAAGAAGCTTTAATTTAATTATTAATTTAAATTGTCAATTCATCAAGAAATATTAGTAATCATTTATTGGATTTCCAATAAGCAATCATATCTAGAATCAGTGTGAAACGTGTGATAGTGAGATGCAGCAATACCGGTTCCCTCATCAAGTATGCAAACCCCAAGATGGGTGTGCCAATACCTGGGGCCAAGGGACCGAATGACTCAAAGGCTCATTCTGTGCCCTTGGGCTTGATTGAGGAGGACAGGCCACTGGCGTCCTATCATGCTTTCTCACCAAATTCCTAATATGGTTGGCTGTTGGGAATAAGCTATGAAATGGACCCAAATGTATTTAGGATATCGTGTTTTCAATAGGGATTATCTGTGATCATACTACTTGATGTTAATTAATTAGGGTTTTCACTAAGTTCTATTGTAATTGTGTAATTTATTTATAGAATACTCTTTGCAAATAGATTGTATTGTTGGAATTCTTATTTTTGAGCAAAAATCAGGTACATCCCAAAAAGGGGACATTACAATTGGTATTAGAGCCTTAATCCTGCCAGCCTACAGGATAAACCTACTTTAATCGCCATTCAATTAGGATTAACTATTCAGCTCTCTTCTTAAGTAAATCAAAAATAAAATCGAGTAGGCCAACATTGCATTTCTCTATGTGTGTGCCTTTCACATGTATGCTTTGTGTCTTACGTGTATTTATGTGTATGCTTCACGTCCTATGTGTATTTATGTGTATGCTTCGTGTCTTATGTGTATTTATGTCTTGCATATATTTATGTGTTTGCTTTGTGCCTGATGTGTTTTCAGAAGGTTTACTCTATGTGTTTATGATTACTTCATGCTTTAGTCTCGACCTCTTACAATTTTTGCCTTAATATAGAATTCCGGTAACATGACCATCTTATTTTAATGTCTCATGTCAAGTTTACTACAAATCTTTTGAAAAGGTTTTGTATGACTGATTATAATCCTTCCACTATACCTATGGAAGCTGGGTTGAATTTTTAAGCTTATAATGAATTATTACCAGCCAATGAATAACTCTACAAATAATTGCTGGGTATCAGAATCCATCTTACATCCACACAACTAGATCTTTGTTTTGTTGATTATCTCAGTTTTTAGCACAATACCAATAAAAAGTATGCTCCAATATGTCAAAGTACTCTTGACTTTGGAATTCCCTATCAGAGTACAGAAAATTTAAGGTTGATAGCATATACAAATTTTGATTGGGATAAATCAATTGATACTCAGAGATAAACTACTAGCTATACTTTCTGTGGCAGAGTAAGCTTCAACATATTGCAGCTTTATCTTCCACTGTAGTCAAAAACACAGAAGCTGCCAGCACTAATTGTGAAGCAATATAGCTAGGTCGAAACTTGTGATCTCCAACTTCCTCAGACTCCAGTCACTCCATTTTTCTCTGATGATCAAGATGTACAGACATTTGTGGAGAATCAAGTTTCTCATGCTTACATCAACACATTGACGTTCATCATCACTACATTAGACAAGTGTTTGATATTGAAGAAATTCTCTCATCTACTGTACTTCTCAGGGACGTGTCTTGCTTCTATTCTCTTTGTCAAATTTTGAGACAAACATGGGTTGTCTCCAGTTAAGTCATGGACTGATGCATGATGGCTAGATTAATATGTACACATAAGCATTACTTGCTTATGTTGAGGTAATAATACATTAATTATCTCTAAATAAGGTAACTAACCACCAATCTAACTTCTCCATTCATTAATAAATGCAACATACCCACATTGGAATATGCCACAAATCTCTCTCAATCTTCGTGCATTCATTCTTCTAACCGTGCCCCTAGAACTTGTACAACTGTTTTGGAAATTCAGATTTTCAAGTGGTGCCAAAACAGGAAGGCTGGAACATGCACAAATAAGTTACACAGAATTAAATTTGAAGAATCATTTATATCCAGAAACACAGGAGGATAATTAAGAACGTAAGCAACTAATGAATTACATGAGTTTAATCAATGGATGAATGAAGCAGAAATTTCTTGAAGTACAGGTGGACACTCAGCAACTCCAATCTGTATTATACCATGTTTTGGAGTTAGAAAGAATAATAGACATCTAAGTCCAAATTCAATCAAATTTCGATATGCCACAACAATATTTTTGAGAGAATGTAACAAAGACAACTCAATTCTTTAGGAACATACAAATTTTTGTTGTAAATCTGATGACAGATTTTGACTCTTAGAGAGATCTTAAGAAATTTTGTAAAAAACCATTGGCACTATAATTTGAGATTTATGTTTTGAGATTTATTGTAGGATATATTCATCAAGTTTCATTGAGGTAGGAACCGAATTGTTCTAATAAAGAGTAATTTGTTCTATTCATTTTGAACAAAGTCATAATGTACAATCAAGTCCATAACTCACATGATCTATTCCACACTCATTGAAACAATGGCAACACATGGATCTACCTTGTAACCTACAAAATTGACCTAGTGAACTTTGTCTTGTGGACCAAATTCACTTCTATATTTAATATCTAGAGTAGATCATTTCATCCAAGGGTATTCTTCTCCTAAGTCCTTTTCCTTGATCAGAGCAGCTCTACATTCATGATTAAAGATCAAGGACATCAATATTGGGCATACATATACCCTAGATAAATTTGATACAAATCAAAGTTACACCCAAATTTGTTACATAAGTATATTTTAAGTCACATTGTGGGCCCATAACCAACAAATCCCAAGATCATTAATTGATATTGTTTAAATGAATCTGTCACATCTTGTTTTTCTTGCATAAACTTAATTATTAAATATGAACTGGTAGAGAACATTGGTTAAACGTCTTATGATTGTGAATAAATGTGTTTTAAATTAGATGTTATTTTTATATGGTTGAAATTGAAATTGAAATTGATGGTTAATCTGGATGCATAGAGATGAAATCTAAATAATTATCATTTTATGATTATGAGTTTAATTTCATGTATGCGCTTCAGCTATGGTTTTTAAGGACTAACCTATTGATGTGTGACTGAGTGCAGGTACATGTTGAAGGCGAGAACATGGTTGAGTTAGGGGTATCCTAGTCGCTTGATAAATGAACAGTAGGATGGAATCCTAAGGCGAGCACACTCACATAGTCGCATTCTTTTTGCATTGTGTGATATGACTTCACTGCGTTATTTCACGTTGTTGCATTTGTGTGCTATGATTTAAATTAATATTTATGTATTATGATTATTATAGTAAAAATAAATCCTGCAACCTAAAAAAAAAAAGGTTAGTAAAAATAAAATTAATTGGAGAAATTAAACTATGCCATACCATTATTATGTTTTCAAAAATTAAATTGATTTAATGAGAAAATAAAAGATTCTATCTTAATAAATTGCATAATTTATATTTATATATATTAATTCATGAGAAGTATCCTATTTAAGAAAAGACGAGACCTAAAATTGCCATCAATGGTTTGATCTAAACCTGCCGACTACTAAACGAATCTCAGTCGTTTATCATTTTTTGCCATTTTTCCGTTCCCTGTGAGCGCCGTTTCGTTTTCCGGTTCCGTCTTCTGTCGTTCATCGGCTGTTTTTTAACTGACGCTATGTGGGAAATATCTCATATTTTTTTTTTCCGGAGAAGCGTAAATTATTCATGGCTCTCTCTTTTTGGTTTGTCAATCATAAACAAATTACAGCGTATTATCCCCAAATCACTTTAGAAACCTTTAATATCAGTCAACACAAAGGATGATTGTAATTTATCATCCTCAGTGGCCCAAGGCTTTACGCAGCCTCAAAATAAAGGTTTTACTAGGAGTATGGAGTATGTTTATTAAAATGAAAATTACTGCCAATATTCTAATAGTGAATGCATTTAGGTTTTTAAGAATTTATTTAATAATATAATTAATATATTTAATTTATATTTATTATATTTAAATTAGTATAATTTAAAAAAAAAAGTTAAAATATTTGATTATATTTTGATTTAAAATTTAATTTATATTTTAGTTAATATAATATTTGATTTATACTTTGTTTAAGGTAAAATTTAATTTTTATATATATTTTTAATATAAAATTTGGTTTTAGGAAAATTCATTGCCAACAATTTATTTGAGGAAAATTCACCAACTCAAAATTCACCACCAAGTAAAATTCACCTCCAACAATTCACCAATATTTTTTAATTATAATTAATATTATATATAAGTTTATAAAATTTGATTTATAAGTTATTATATGAAATGTGGATTATATTTTAATAATAAAAAATAAATTATAAAATAATTTAATTATACTTAATATTATATATTATATTTTTAAATAAAACTATTAATTACATAAAATGATTAAAATTTATAATTAATAATTCTTATAATTTTATATAGTATAAAATAGATCAAAATTTATCATAATTGACTTTCCACACTTCTTCGACATACCCATTCCACACTAAGGTGCGATTGCTGTGTATATATTATTAAATATAAATATATATATATATATAGCTTATTTACAAATATACATAAAATTAATATGGCTTGTTTACAAATTAAATTAAAATATATATAGCTTGTTTAATAAATTGCATGATTATTAAATTGCTAAAGAAATCAAAAACTAAATTAAATATATAAATAAACTGTAAATAGCTTATTATTAAAAAAAAAAATAATAAATAAATAAATTAAAGAACATAAAATTAAATAAAACAAGTTTTAAAATTTAAATCATGAGGTAAAGGTTTAGTTCTAAAAATAGAACTGGAGTAAGTTTTGTATACATGAAAATATAAAAAGAAAATGAAACTACAATAAGTTTTATAAAAATTAAATTAAATTAAATTAATTGCATGATAAAACGTTCTATACATAGTGAGTCCAAAGATTGCATGAAATTATTAAATGTTAAAGGGAGAGACAAGGACGGGGTTGGAAGGGACGATATTATTTTTGGATGGAAAAAAAAATCTCATTCTTGCTTTTCCTTACATTAGCTGGGAACCATGGTGATAGCATATAGGGAGTGCCTGACCAAATCTGATATAAAAACAGTGAATTGCAGCCTTGGTAATTTTGTCAAACACTTGTCTTGTAACCTTCTTGGTTGCTGATTTTATTTCCAATTTGTTGTAGAGTGGTTTTGATGCTTGTAAATGATGTAGAATGCTTGAAAATGAATGTAAAGATGACTAAGCAAGTAAATAAAATGATATGCAGCTCTTTTTGTATTTTTCAAATGCATATACATGAATTTCTAAATGCAGATGCACACCTACAGCCAAGAGGCATTTTCACAAACACTTGGCATGAAAACTAATTTAGTGATATGCAAGGATATATGAAAGATATTTTGACAAATAGATTGCATACAAACTCCTTATCTCTCCAATATGATATTGCAATGAAATAGAAGTGATTACAAGCTGTAGATGAAGTGCAATCAGACTTATTACAATATAGATTTGACTAAAACTATCAATGCCAACTACCATACTCATGACAGCCTTACATATGCAATTTGATTGTTCATAATATGACTGTAATTACATTGCTATGATGCTGATTATACCAGCAAATGATCCCTAATGTAAATGAGACACTAAATGCAAAATAACTTCAGAAATGAAGAACCTGGTTTTGTAGCAGCACCCACAAATAAGCTTGTTTCTCTTTGATGAAGCTGAATTTGTCCTTCAAGAAAGTGTGTCGACCCTTCTCTATGCCCAGCAATGCCTCACAAATTTAATTGGGATTTATTGTGCCTCCAAAACTAAAATTGCCCCCTTGCCAAGAGGCCGCCCCTGGTTTTGCCTGGCAACTTTTTAGAAAAATAAATATAGCAGTATTGGCCTCCAAAATTGTTATAGAAATGATTGTTGACCTCAAAGCAATTGATCCCTCCAATACCCATAAAAATCTGACCACTTATTTGTGAGCTGGGAATGAAAATGCAAATTCCTCCATGGCTGATCTGCAGACTATAACAAAATTGCAGACCTCAGAATAAACCCAAATTCACCCCAAAATTAACTT
>VDFB02074956.1:0-14465 GCA_007258455.2 Sequoia sempervirens
GCCATAGGATCAAGGGGATAGATGGAATTGATGAGGTCTGTTAGGAAAGATGTATCCTGATGAGACCTATGATGGATACTAAGCGAAAAGATCGATATGATATAGGATATTCAAAATTGATTAGATTCATTGGCACAAAGGGGTCTTGTTTGTTAAGGACCAGCTAGATAAAGGCATAGCTTGATGACACAACACAAGGGAGACAAGACACAACCTAAAGACCTAGGGGCTTGGGGGCCGATCAGAGATTAGCCCTGCCTATGTGAACGCGCAGAGCCCTCGTAGTTCATGGAAAAAGACCATGGATAAAGCGGAAAGAAGACAATGGTGACCGATGATGAAGGACACAGAACACGACAGACAAATGCCCCGGGGGAGGATCAAATGACCAACCTTGCCTACGTGAAAGCGCAGGGGCAACGTAGTTCGATAAAGGATGAAAAAGACGCAGGAGGATGAGATCTAGGTGGAGACCGACACGATGGATGATCCTACATGATGACACGAACCGACCGACAAAGGGAACGAAAGACAATAAGCTCAAAGTGGGATATATAAAAAAGCTCAGGATGAGGGATAGGTAAGGTGGGTCGTCCAGTGCTCAATTCATAAATACCAAGTGGCCTAGGTTGAGGTGGGCGAGGATGATAGTGCGGATGACAACATAAAATAACTAGGATGCCAGGTAGATAATGATTAAGCCCTCTATGGATGACGCCTGCTAACAGGTTTTCACCATCCATACTTATCCAAGGCGCCACCAAAAGGTGGTTTTCACCATAGGACGAATTTATTTTTCTTTACTATTTTTTGGATTGTTTAATACTTTTCTTTTTTTTTTGATTTTATGATGGGGTCACCAAGCGGACTTAGGCATAGAACCTCTTCAGATGGAGGATATTGATGGGTTCTTCAAGGGGTCTCCTTCAAGAGTAGTTAACCGGTAGGCCCCAGATCCATATTTGGCGGCTATGATATAAGGCCCTAACCAATTTGCTTCAAATTTTCCCTTTTTATCACGGTTTGGTTGAGTGCGTTGGTTTTCTTTGAGGACAAGCTCACCAACCTGGAATTGTCTAGGACGAACCTTTTTATTGTAATGACATTTGAGATGATTTTGGTATGCTTGCAGATGGTCATAGGCTCTTATTCTCCGCTCATCCAGTAACTCTAGCTGTGCAAGCCGTGCAACACGAGCATCTTCTTCGCTGATAAGGTTCTTCAAAGAAATTCTCAATGAGGGGAGCTCAACTTCGATTGGCAAGACAGCTTCAGCACCATATACTAAGGAGTAGGGGGTGGCGCCTGTTGGGGTGTGGATGGATGTACGGTATGCCCAAAGGGTAGGATGGATGTGGAGGTGCCAATCTCGTCTAGTGTTATTGACAACCTTTTTGAGGATGCGGATGAGGGTCTTGTTGGTTGCTTCTACTTGACCATTACCCTGAGGGTAATAAGGCATCGACCAACAATGCTGGATATGGAAGGTGTCACAGAGATGTCTCATGGCTTGGTTTTTAAAAGGTTTTCCGTTTAGCCGAGGATGGTGGGCCGAAATACCATCACGAGAGAATATGGTAAAATGATGAATTTGGAAATCTAAGTACCGGTAATTTGTGAGAGTGGAATTTCTTCCACCCATTTGGTGAAGTACTCAGTTGCAGTAATGATGAATGTATGGCCGTCGGATGATGGTGGGTGAATCTTGCCAATCAAGTTGAAACCCCATTGAGAAAACGGCCATGGTGCTAGGAGAGGCTGAAGATCTTGTGTTGGTGCGTGGATCAAATCGGCATGTTGTTGACATGGAAGGCATTTCTTTACAAATTCACAAGCATCATGTTCTAATGTAGGCCAGTAATATCAGTCTGTAAAGATCCTTTTGGCGAGCCATACCATTTTAGTGAGCTCCACAAATACCACCATGTACTTACTGTTAGTCACAGGTTTGGGCCTCGTCTCATTCGGACATCTAAGGAGGATTCCATCATACCCACGACGATAAAGCGTATCACCAACAATGATATATCGGGAAGAGCGATGGATAAAGGATTTGCGTTGGTTGAGTGTAAGTTCTAGGGGTATGATATTATCACAGAGATAAGTGTATATGTCTTGATACCAAGGGGAGGTGAGACCTACAATATCGCACACCATATCAGTCTTAGGAACATCATATGCAGGGATTAAAAGTTGTTCAACAAGAAACTCACATTCTATTCGATCTTTAGGCATGTCAATCATGGAACCAATAGTGGCCATTGCGTCTGCCGCTTTATTCTGTATCCGAGGGATTTGGTCAAACTGTATGAAGGTGAAATATTTCTTGAAATCATCCACCATGCGTTTATAGGGTAACAGTTTATCATCTTTCGTGAGGAATTCATCATTAACTTGCCTAATGACCAGCAAAGAATAACCAAAGACTTTCAGATGAGTTATGTGTGCCTTGTTTGCAATTACGGTAGGTGAGGAGAGCTTCGTACTCTACCATATTGTTGGTAAATGGGAATGCTATCCTAAATGATTTTGGGATGTAGTCACCTTGAGGGGTGACTAATAGAATTCCCACTCCAGATCCACTATGAGTGTATGAGCCATCGAAATATATCATCCAAGTTGGTGCTTCTGTAACTGTGTAGATTTCTTCATCTGGGGATTCAGTGTCTAGTGGGTAGGCATCTACTAATGGTGCTTCAACCAATTGATCAGCAACAACTGTCATTTTATAGCTTTTAAGCTCTACATACTCTATGTCAAATTCACTCGAAGCATGACCCGGCTTGTATCTTGGCCCGATCAAAGTGGTTCCTAGATACTTGAGATACTTCAAAGGGATCAATTTTGGCGAATGAATTTGGCCCAGGATGGGTGAGCATGTAATGTGAGTTTACGTATCTTGAAGTAGTGCAAGGCAAACTTCCATGGGAGTAATTTAACTTCGTATTAGCCGACTAGTGTTATTTGATGTAGTAGATTGCCTTTCTTTGAGCTTTGACTCATCATGTTATTGCCAATAAGCCCCGGTCGCATTTGAAGTAGCAGTCTCGCCGAGGAGGGTTTTCTGGGATAAGCGGCATCAAAATCGATTGGATGAGCTAGATATTCCTTAATTTTATCAAAAACCCATTTTGACCTTCGCGAGTCCATCGGAAGGTGGAGTCTTTCTTCAAAAGATGGGTGAATGGCTGACATTTATCTACTAGCTGGGCTATGAACCGACGAATGGACTGAATTTTCCCCTGGAGGCTTCTTAACTACTTTAGATTACATGGAGGTGGCATATCCAGAATAGCCTTTACCTTGGCAGGATCAACTTCTATACCTCTTCGGGAGACTATGAAACCTAGCAACTTTCCTGACGTGACCCCAAAGACACACTTTTTCGGATTTAGCCACAACTTATAATGCTCTAACTGCTCAAATATCTTTTTTAGGATGGCGGGATGTTCTGCTCGTGTTCTGAATTTCCCTAATAGGTCATCAACATAAGTCCTCCATGGTGATATGTATGAGGTCATGGAAGATGACCGTCATCACTCTCTGATATGTTGCCCTTGCATTTTTGAGACCAAAGGGCATAACATTGTAACAGAAAGTACCCCAAGGTGTTGTGAAAGCGGTCTTATGTTGGTCTTCAGGTGCGATTTGAATATGATTATAACCAGAGAAGCCATCCATAAGGGATAACATCATATCTGGCATTGAGTGCGACCAACATGATGTTAGGAAGAGGAAATCATCTTTTAGGGGAAGCTTTGTTAAGATCCACTGAGAATCGATGCGGGCCAGTGTCTCTGTTTGGTTTGGCTGGAACTATGGTGGAGATCCACTTTCGAGTAGTCAATGGAATTACGATAAGAGCACACCTCTAGTAGCTTCTCCAATTCCTTTTGACTAATAGCGACTTGCTTGGAGCTTTTGTTTAATGAGACTTGGCGTCTGGGCGAATGTCTAAGTGATGAACCACTAAGGCAGGGTCTAAGCCTGGCATGTCTGAGTATGACCAAGCAAAGTTAACGATTCCCTCTTGAAGTAGCTGCACAAAGACTAGATACTCTTGTTCAGAGAGTGACTTAGCTACATAGGTGATTTTAGGACTTTCAGCAGTTCCCAAATTAACTTCTTGCGTCTCTTCAATCAGAATAGATGATCGAGCAGATAACTGAGTTCCCATAAGGGGAAGATGAACATCTCCATCTTCCAGCGCCTCTTCGAGGTTTTCGCCATCAGATGCATCCTTTATTTTTACTTTTTCAAGGTCAGGAAGTGCCTCAGGGAGGTTTTCACTAGATGACCGTTTTTTACTTTTCTTATTTTTACTTTTGCGACTGGAGTGTTCATCCTCCCCCAATCCCATAAGGTTGACATATGTGTCTGCAGACATATTGACAGGTGTGGTATTATGTAGGTCTCAATCAATAAGTTCAGGGTGACAAAGGGATAGGCTAATGGTGCAGACGGATAGGCATTCGAACATGGATGATAAGTCGGTGTGATCGACGTCATCGTACGCATGTATGATGGATTCCTCCTCAGGTATGTCTTCCAATGAGCCATCGTCCACAGTGATACTATTGGAAGTATTAGATGATGTTGCGGGGCTTTTCTATTTCTTATCATACCCAATGCCTATGTTTCTTGGTAACTTTGGTGTATCAATGGGTTGCAACCGCCCTTGTTCCTCTTTACCTAGGCCTCTACCTTGATAGTTATGTTTTTCCACGAACTTTGTCGGCCAAGGGTATTTTTCCTGAAAATATTTCTTTAGAGGAGTCTCTGGTTCGGGCTCTTCTCGGTAGACCCATTGGCTTATGTCCTCTTCTGGTGCATCGATCTTGACACTCAGAGATCTGAAAGTGGTGGTAGGGATGTCTTTACCACTGAAGGTGATAGTCTTGTCGTCCTTTTGTGTAGCATGTGAAGGTTGACCATATTCGTGCGGTGACAGTGGCATGGTGGCTACATTGAGAGCCGTATGCATTTCGTATTTGCCACACCCTTTGTCGATGATCTGGACTTTGGTGACTGAAGGATCAATGGTGGAGGATGGAGTGGTTATCATGGTGGATGGTGGATTAGAGGATGATGACTGGGATGCCCCCATTTCAACCCCAGGACAATAATGTAAATGGGGAAAAGACGCTTCTAAAGCGTGGCAATATTCAAATGGTTGGGGGTCGGCATAGATGGTGATTTCTTGTCCATTGATAGGGAATTTCAGGCATTGATGGTACGTGGAGGGGACGGCTTGCATAGCATGGAGCCATGGGCGGCCAAGGAGGAGATTATACGGTAAGTCCAAATCAAGGACATGACAGGTAGTATACTGAAGCACAGGTCCCACTTGGATAGGAAGACTAATAATTCCTTCTGAATTTCTTTCTGCATTATCATAGGCCTTGATTGTAATGATCTGGTTGCTTAAGTCCGCTTGAGTATACCCCACCTATTTTATGAATTTCAAAGTACATAAATTGAGGGCAGAGCCATTATCTACCAAGACCCTTTTTATTTTATGGCGAGTGACCATGACTTTGATGTGTAAGGGGCGATAATGATTGACATCAATGTTTGGCATATCGTTTTGGCTGAAGTGGAGGTGATGAGACGAAGCCAAGTGTCCCACCAAAGCTTAGGTGCGTGGGAATTCGATGTCATTGGCACATGGGTTTCTGGGGGCTCTATTGAGGGATTTCTTGATGTATTAGGAAGGTTAAGCAAATCCAAAATGGATGATATATGGCCGGGGTCTTCCTTAGGTGATGAGATGTTATCTTGAGAGTTCTGGCGAAATTCGGTTAGATTGGAGTGCGAAGCTACGGGGGCGGTGATGAGGGCTTAGTCATGTAATGTAACACATTGAGGTCTTTGGCTTTGCGTGTATCATGGATACTTTCGAGTTCCACTCAATGTAATGAATAACACCTTCATAATTGAAGGGCACATTCTTGTAATTCACATTATTTGTCTTTGTTATTTTTGAGGATTACTGTGGAAGTGCTAAGGACCTTGATTATGGTTTGGGAAAGCGTTTTTATTTGATAAAGTCTGCAATTGAGGCATTGGATGTGAGAAAGGTTATTTGGGGTCAACACGATATCTCGTCAATGGATCTTGGACATAATTTTTCAAACCACGACACTTATTGAAAATTGTCCCTTGATTTTATGGAACTCACAATACTCATTTTCTTTAAACCATGCTGGCTTGGGTTTGGACTCGTCAAATGGCTTGGTGACAGGGTATGTGATGGGGTAATTGATTTGTAACAACTTATTAAAAACAACACTCAGAGGTTCTCCTAATTGGGCGTATTGACATTTGGTGTTCCCCTGATTGTTTTGGTTTGACTGTTGAGGAGGACGAGGTGCCCCCTATGGTACAGATATGGCGTTGGGTACAGACGGTTGTTGTTTTTGGGATGCATTAGCCACCTGGACATGTTTAGTGTCTATCACGCCGTCATTCACCACATTCTTGTTCTTGTTCCAGAATCGTGGTTTATCTCCAAATGACCTCTCTTTATCATGACTGTGTATTTTGATGTGTCCTTTGGCAATAAGGGCACATTCCAGGATGGGTCCTTTTTCTACTATCTCCGCGAAGGTGGTGACACAATGTAATCTAAAATTATGGGCCATGTCAGGATGAGAGTTTTCCACGAAAAGAGTGACCATGTCTTTTTCCTTCAGAGGAGTCTTCATTCGGCTTGCTAATGCGCGCCACCGTTGTAGGTAGCTAGTAAAGGTTTCTCCATCACGTTGTTTCTCTTTGAGGAGATCTAAGGTGTCCGTATCCTTCTCCAGATTGAAAGAGAAGTAGGATACAAACTTTTCTGACAGGTCTGCAAAAGTTTTTATGGACCCTTTTTCGAGAGTCATGAACCAATCTAAGGCGTGGCTTGCTAAGCTTCGTGGGAACAAGCGCAAGAGATAGTTGTCATTGTACATGACTTCTTGACACTGGGAATAAAACTCTTGCAAGTGAGCCTTAGGGTCTTTGTTTCCCTTATATTTGTCAAATTTTGGTATCTCGAAATGTTTAGGAAACGGGATCAATGAGATGGAGAGATCAAATGGATATGGGCATATGTCTTCAAATTTGAATGATTGTTTGGTAGCCCCGGCTTGAAGGTCCTTAAGTGTAGCTTTGATTTCCAACAGATCCGAGGTAGTTGGTGGCGGGTTGGGGGGATATTGATGATAGGACGATAAAGGATCCTGCTGAAAGGACGTCAAATTGTTGAAATACAGATTTGGATGATTTGATGATGATATGGCTTGCTGGTAAGACGGAGGATTTTGTTGATACAAGGGTTGTTGTTGTGGGGTATAGTACGGATTTGTTTGATAAAAGTGTGGGGTAGGTTGTTGAGGAACTTGGATGGGACATTGTGTGTTGGTTTGTTGGTGTTGAGGGTATTGTTGTGATTGTTGGGAGGTCGCATAAAGCGGTTGTTGGTGAAATTGTTGCTGATTGTGATAGTAGTAATGTTGGGGAGGTTGTTGTTGTGACGTCAAATGTTGTATGGGCCGAGATGGGCTATTGTGTTGTGGTTGAGCTTGAGGACGCAAAATGGATGCAAGAAAGGGGGATATGGTCTGAGCAATGGGTCGAGATGGATTGCCTTGTGATTGGTAGGGTGGTTGTTGTGAAGAGGCCAAAGTATTATGTATAGGTTGTTGCGGATGAGATGGTGGAGGTAGCGTAGAAGCGTTTTGTAAAGGGGGTTGTTGGGTACCACCCGAAACGTTCAGCTGGGGTGTGCCTTGTGGAGGTAATTGAGGGGAATGTTGGATTGGTGAAGCTGTTGAGATGGTAGATTTGTGGTCCCAGGAGGTGGAAGCGATGTGGTAAAGGAGGTGCCCCCAATGTTGACTGGAGGTTGATTCGGAGGAGGGGGTGTTGTTAACGTTAATAGCGGAGGTTGTGGAACATTTTGTGGCATACCATAGGGAAAAGGATTGTTGGGATCAGACACTTGAGGACCTCCCATAACTGAGGTCAAAGCGTGTGGGGGATAGTTAACCTGATAAAGAACAACATTGCCAAATTCTGGTTGATGCCAACCCTCAACTAGAGGAACATTGGGGAAGTATGGACCTTCAGGTGGATTTTGTGAACCTTGGAGTATGTTAGATGGGGCACCCCTATATTTGGACAAGTCAACACTCGGGGGGGTTTGACACCTTTCTCAATTAGGTGGGCTAAAATTTCTTCCCCATGTTTTTCGAGCAGACGGTCAGTCATTTGCACATTGGCGGGATTACTAAAATGTTCCTCAAGTGTGAGTTCAGGTTGATTGGCCATACTCTCTTCACTGGGTGGTGAGTTCTAATTTTTGGTGTTGGAGTGCAATGAAGTGCCATTATGAGGATCGTGAGGGATGTTAGTACCCTTGTTAGGATCTGATAAGATGTTCATTGTGTTGTTGGGATCTTGAGGGTTGTTTGATTGGGCATTCTGGGCTTGTTGGTTGGCCATTTTCTTTGCCTGTGATCGGGTCTGAACGGGCATGCAAATGTGCTACGAGTGGATTATGAAAATATTTTTGATGAATGATTTGATTGTGATTGGACAAGGTTTGATTTGGATGGGGTTTAGATTTGGATCAGACTTTGTTTGGATATATTGGATTGGATCGGATTTTGATGGGATCGGATTTGGATTTGGAAAGATTGGATTTTGATTGACTTGGATTAGATTATTAAGCTCAATAGGATAAAATTGGTTGAATGGATGTGATTTGATTGATTGGACAATTTGATCAAATGATTGGTTTTGATAGATTTGGATGATTGGATGGGTATGATTGGATGATGAAAGATGTGGGAGAGACCTTGAGTTTAATCAAAGGAAATTACCCTTAACGACCAAGAGCTTTAATTGATTAAGAGGATGGTCACGACACCGAATCCACCTTAAAATAGGAATGGATTGATTGGGCCGAGGATGATAACTTATGACACTGAATTTACCTTGAGATGGAAGCAAATTGATTGGGGTCGAAGTTAAAGACTAATAATCAAGTTCAAGTGCAATGGTCAATTTAGGTATCCACTTTGTAATACAAGGTTAGGATGGTTTGGCTATGGATGGTATTTGGTGATGTAAACGGTAAAAAATTATGAAGGTTGTTAGGTGAGGGTATGGACTTTTGAATGGATTAGGGAGAAATCAAAATGAATGGGTAGATTAAAGATAATTGTGAAGAATGAATGGGGATTTAGAATGGCTAAACAAAAGTTTGGAATGATGAGATGGAGGTTTAAAATGGTCAAATGGAGGTTTTTGGAGGTTTAAAGTGACAAAACAGAGGCTTAGGATGATGAGATAATGGTTGGGAATGGTTAAATGATGGTTTAGAGGCTAAACGGATCCGAATGGGGCGATTTCGGGTGTTCAAGAGGGCAAATCCGCCCTTCTACAGCAAAAATTAGGGGCGTTGATAACTTTCTGCAGTAAATCAGGGGCGCTTCCGCCTTTTTGCAGCAGAATCAGGGGCGCTTTTGCCTTTTTGCAGCAGAATCAGGGGCACTTCCACCTTTCTGTAGCAAAACAGAGGGCACTTCCGCCTTTTTGTAGCAAAAAAGAGGGCGCTTCCGCCTTTCTGCAGCAAAACAGAGGGTGTTTCCGCCTTTCTGCGGTAAGACAGACCTTGGTTTTGATGGCAAAGGCTATGGAAAGGATGCAAAATAATAAAGTAAGGCCAAAGTATCAAAGATTTCATAGATTTTTCACAAGAAAACACTTCAAGCAAGCACAATCCTATGATTAATGTTAAGGTTATGGCTAGGCAAGGTCATAATCTAGGATGCACAAAGCTTCTAGGGAGTCCTCGATATACTCTCGGTACGTGAGGCACAACTGTGAACACCAGCCCATCACAAGCGTGAGTCGGGAACCTCAGCGAGATACTAAAAGGCTCAGACCAACTCTTCACGTCTATCTAGGTATCACCCTAGCTTCGACGCTCCGCCAATTACGACGTGACTGGATTGGGGTACAACTTTCGTTCTCCCCCCTTTATATACCTGCTTGATGCAGCGTGGTTGGAATAGATCCTTAGGGTGATAGAATCCCCAAAGCGAGGTCCACTAAAAAGACACTAGCAGAAGCTGTGAGAATTACTCCCTGGGCTCACCGCGAGTCAGGGGAGCCGAAAACAATTCGTACCCCTTGGGTAACACAAGAATAAACAATCACAACAAGCAATGAAGTTTACTCCCCCTAATTAGACTATGTTCCAAAACAACAAGGATAATTTTTGCAGATCTGATCAAATGGATGGCCCTGCAAACAAATGTTAGCTGTCTTTTTCTTCGTTCTTGGTCAATTACGCCCTAATATGTTGCAAAACGTTAGCAAAAACACCAATATTCTTGCCAAAACAATGTTAGAGGGTTACTATTTGAAAATAGCCAAAAACGAGAACAAAAACGAAGTTAAAATGACTGTTTTACCTTCCAAAGTACGTCTTTGTTTTTGGGAGCACAAAGCAACTGCAGCCAGCAAAGCGACAGCCTTGAAGGGTTAGAGAAGTGCTTCGCCCAGCACAGCAAGAGGTTAAGGGCACTTCCATGCTAGCGACAAGAGGTTGAGGAAACATACTACTGCAATGGCGAAGGATTCAGAGATTAGCCAGCAGCACCTGCAATAAAGGGTTAAGAGGAAAAGAGCTTTTGAAAATAAGTATACACGCCCATCTAGAAACTTTATCAGTTACCCCAAAAGAAAAGTTATGCATGCTTGTAAGAAAGTGTTAGAAAAACCTTTTAAGTATATACACCTAACTACAAGCCCCATTGAAGAGTGAAATTATGGGATATAAGAGTGGCTATGTGCTACTTGATGGACAAGAGGGCGCTTCATGCTGCATGTGTAGTAAAGCGGAGGAAACCCCAGCTACGTATTGTGGTAAGGCAGGAGAGCTTCCACCTTCTGCTTGGTAAAAGCGAGAGATTAACTGCAGCTACCATACGACCTTTTTCACCGCAAAATTCTTAGCAAAAATGAAGGTTAAATGCAAGAACCCATTTGTGGGTCCCACCAGGCGTGCCAAAAATGTGTACCTTGGAATTTTACCCTACTCTAATGTGCAAAATAACTAAAAATGCGAATGATAAAAGACTAAGGACACTTCAAGATTAGCCTAAAGAGTGATAAAACAAGAAGGGAAATAGATGAAACAAATGAAAATAGTTATACCTCCCTTGCTGTTGAAGACTCCTTGGTTGGCCCTTGATTTGGATGACTTTGTGTGCTCCTTAAATGGCTTCTTGAGTGGCTAAATGCAAGATTGAATATGCAAAATGATCAAAAGGATGGCTAAGTGAGAGTAAGTGCTTGAGAATGCAAATTGGCAGCATGAGGTTGCTCAAAATCAAAGTGTTAAAAATGCCCTTAAGGAGGGGGTATTTATAGGAGAATTTGAATTCTCTAGAGAATTCAACAGTTGAGATGCATCCGACAAGGCCAAGATGAAGGGCTATGGTGGGTTAAGAACCCACAAGTCCTCACATTTTGACATGTGCATGGTGAAGTGGCTAAGGGGAGATGAGGTGTAAGTGAGGTGTCAAAAAGGTACATGAGGTGGAGGAAGGACAAGTACCTTCCAAGCACCTTGGGGAGTGAGAAGATTTCCTCAAAAAGGGATTCCTTGTCTCCAAGTGAGAGTGAAAGGGACATTTGAGGAATTTTGGAATTCCTCAAAAATCTACATGGGAAAAGGAGAGGTGGTTGAAAATATAAATGTGAATTAAAAATTCACATACTTAGGAGAATCTAAAGGATAAAAGGTGAGCTCCAAAAATGTGGGACTTGGTCACATGTGGAGGATGTGACAAGTCCAAGGTTCTAGAAGCCTTAGGATCTAGGATAAATAAATGTGAATTAAAAATTCACATGGGAAAGGGGGTCAATGCTAAAAGAAGGTAAATGCAAAGGTTGGCTAAAAAGTGGTGCTAAATATGGCTAATGACCTTGGTTAAGGTTGTGCCAATATTGGATTAGACTAATTAATGGAAGATTAGAGGCAAGTGGTAAATGTAGGAGGATGTGACATAACCTTTGATTATCATAATCATGAATTAATTAAATTAATTCAGATTAGAGTAAAATCATGGAGGATGTGACAATGAGAGAGAAAGTGGAGAATTTTAAATTGATTTTAAATTCAAAAGGGTAAAAATGACTAAATTAAATAAATTAGTGTATTTATTTAATTTAGAGAGGAAGAAGGTGAAAGATAAAGTATTAATTAAATACTTTACCGATGTGAGACAAAAGGTGCAATATTAATTTAGTAGATTAATATTTAATATGATATACGAAAAGGGAGTAAATTTAATCATATGGGAGTGATTAAATTTAGATGTCTACACAAAGTATTAAAAATTTGATAAATTTATTGATACTTGATCTGTCTTTACTGTGTTAGTCTTCTGATGTCCCGCCATAATCACTCTAGTTACATCCTTTGTGATTATAATCCTCTATAATGTGTAGTTTGTCCACATAAAAATTGGCTAAGGAAACTTAAGTTTTCATGTTTATGGGCCCATTCTAGGTTTAAAATTGATTTGAATTGCATTTAATTGGATTTAAGTACAAATTAGAATTGGTTTGAGGGAAACCTTTAATGAGGTTTAAGAACCTTGTAGTGTGTTTGTTTGAAATTTGTTGAAAAAATTATATGAAATCTATTTAATTATTATTTCTATTGTCGAATCTATATATTTTTTTAAATGGTCTAGCTAATAAGAGTTTGTGTTTTGGAAATTTATGTAATATAAATTGGATTGACCAATCTACATATCAATGTAAATTTATGTTGAGTCCCAATCAAAGAAGAGTACTATTAATTCTAATCTCAATATGTCACTATCTTTATAAAGCTTATGGAGCATACAATTCTAACTAGGAATATCTACACTGATTGTTTTTTGTATTGTTTATTATTATATTTACATTTGACTAAATGCTAATTTGTGTTGTGCCTTTTGTAATTGCCAAAATATTTTCCTACTTAATCCATTTGCTTTGTTAAATATTCACTTTGCTAATTGTTTTATTTTAACAAATCTCTAGTCTTTAGTATGGCAATTTTTTCATCATGTTCAATTCAACAATCCTATCATTTGTATATATATTTTTAAAATAAAAACTTCAAGGGGTTTAGTGGAGTCCTCACTTATACTACAAAGATAAAATTAAAAAGTAATTGATGATGTAAAAGTAAAATCCAATATAAGACAAATCATAATAAAAAATGAAACAAGAACTAGAATAACATCATTTAAGATCTAATATATACAAATTACAAACTGAATCTATTGGCTTAACAATTTGAAAATAAACATCAAGCTTCCATTGTAATCCCTCTTATACTTTCCATCATCCATTGGCTACCCTCATCTATCATTTCTTAAGCTTTGATTAGAAGTTTCTTTGCTATCAATATTTCTCCCCTTTGTTTCTTGATAGTGTTGGTTGGATTTATATATTTAATTAAAGCGACGAAACCCACCCCTCACCAAGAAATCCAACATTGCTTGATTTGACTAAAATTACTGAAGCAAATAATCACCCTCCTAATGTGCTATAAGAGTCTTTTTATTGAAATCTTGACCATACAATCCATGCCACCAAAATAAACTTGTGAATAATCTTACTTTGAGAAAAGAACATATGGAAATCCATCTCCACCTAAAGACACCTACTTTGTGTCAATTACATTTGCGAGTTACTTCTCAAGGATAGCTTCTCTAACCTCCAAATCTATAACATCCTCTTGCCTCTTGACTTCTAGCCATAAATTTGTAGTGATTCCTCTATATAAAGCATTAATCTAGACTTGCTTGCTTGAGAATCTATTTTTTTTCAACACAAGGTTTTATTGAGGAACTCTTTGAGCAAAGCCACAATCAGTGCTTTAATGCCCTAAATTATTTCATTAGAAGTATCTCATTGATATTCCTTTACACTTTGTATATTGTAACCATGGATGCATGTTTAAAGAGTGAAAGTCTGGATTGGAAAAACCCACATACACATAGGATCTAACAAACATGTTACAATAAATAGTTTATTTTGTATCTAACTTCTAAAATTCCCCATCTTTTAGATGTACCATTTTAATCATTCTAAAGACTGAAGGGAGGTGGAAAATTCAAAAGAACATCTTAAAAAACAATAAATATAAAAAATGACTCTAAATGATAGAAAAATAACTTCACAAATCCATAACCCATTATTCTAGAAAAACTCGTGATCCTTTGAAGAATCAAAGGAGAAAGAAACCCTTCACAAGGAAAGAGATAGATGGAAAATCTATATTTTGCTAGGCACTTGTAATCCACCCAAAAAAATAGCTTCAACTTTTAATCTGCTAACACATTTACCCACCAAATAAAGGTACTCTTGCGTAGATACTTTTGAAATGAATTCATTTAAAAGTGAGT
>VDFB02074957.1:0-14626 GCA_007258455.2 Sequoia sempervirens
AAAGGCTATCCCAACACCCCAAAGTGACAAAGACTTTGGTCGGGCCAGGTATTGGGATAACCGCAAGCACAAAAGGATGCCCCAACGTAACACAAGATCACAAGGATCTTGGTGGGTACTACATGGGACAACCTAGCAGACAACATCAATAAAAGATCAAGATATGCCCCTATGTGGACTAATCAAAACACGCCATAATATGATGGATCATGGCGGCCTTGACAAGTGATGAGAGGGAGCTCAAATGATAAACAAAAGCCAAAAGCATCAAAAGATCGCAATCAATTTCAAATGTCCTTTGCCATAGGATCAAGAATGATGGATGGGTTGATGAGGTCTATTAGGAAGGATGCATCCTGTTGAGACCGATGATGGATACGAAGCTAAAAAATCGATATGATGTAGGATATTCAAAACTGATTGGATTTGTTGATACAAGTGGATCTTGTTTGTGAAGAACTAGCTAGATAAGGGCATAGCTTGACGACACGACACAAGGGAGACAAGACATGAGATTGACACAACCTAAAGACCTAGGGGCTCGGGAGCCGATCAAAGGATTAGCCTTGCCTATGTGAAAGCTGCCAGAGCCCTCGTGAGTTTGGTAAAAGGCTGTCGAACGACTCATGGATAAAAAGTAGAAAAGATGATGATGAATGATGATGACATGACAAGGAATGAGAGACAAAAGCCAAGACTAATGATAGATGATAGGGTGGACGACAGCGTAAAGACCAATGCTAGACAATGAAGAGCAGACGGACGAAGCCCCAGGGGCAGATCAAATGATCAACCTTGCCTACGTGAAAGCACAGGGGCGACGTAGTTTGACCAATGACAAATGACAAATGATGGATAAAGGATGATGAGATGATAGAATAAGTGGATAAAAAAGATGGGACCGATACGACGAGAAATGATAGAGTGATGAAAAGTGATAGACAAGATAGAGTGATGAAAAGTGATAGAGGATTAGAAAGATGTGTGAAAGAAGCAGGAGTGATGACGATTAGATAGATGGAAGTGGAGTGCATGGGGAGAAGCCTATAACCAAAGACCAATGACAAGGGATTATGAGATGGGACAAAGATAGAGAGAAATGAATAGGGAGACAGGGATGGGGGATAGAAGAGATTGGATGGATAAAGGGGAGTGGCTAGGTAGATGGATAGATAAGGATGGGGAGATGGAAAGGAGCTGATGATGGATGGATATGAAGATAAGAATGGGGAGACGTAAGGGATTAGTAGGAAGACAAAGATGGGGATATCAAAGGGATTGTTTGGATGGAGGAATAGGAGGATAAGGATGGGGATATGAAAGGGATTGTTTGGATGGATGGATAGGAAGATAAGGATGGGGATATGAAAGGGATTGTTTGGATGGATGGATAGGAAGATAAGGATGGGAAGATGAAACTTTAGATAGGATTGATGAATGATGTCACCAAGGACTTACGTCACAAAGGAAGTAGATGCCCCCACTCTAGATATGTCATGTGTGATAAGGAAAAAGGGGCGAAGGACTAGTGGATGGGAAGATGAAGGGGATAGTTGGAGGAGGATAGGATGGGTGGATGAGGGAGTTTGATGAATGAAGGTATGATGGAAGGGGTATTGATGGTAGATGGATGTGGATAAGGAATAGGATAGGGGGGTAGGTGTATGGTAACATGATGGGTGGACAAAGAATATGACAATGTATGGATGAAGGGAAAGTATACCAAGAGGTGTCGAGAGCATGTATATATGTTTGCTACTAGCTATATCAAGATCACAAGGAGGATGGAGGGATTGAGGTGAAGGATATGTAAGATAGGTGGGATGAAGGAGGTGGGTGAAAGGGATGTAGGTGCCCCCAATTGCAGAAGTAAAATAGATAGGGGATTTACGCATGATGCCTATTTACCAGGTTTTCATCATGGTACTTATCCAAGGCACTTGTTTTCCAAGTTTTCACCATTGGACAAATGATTTCTCTTTACTATTTTATTTTATTTGTTTGACAATTTTTTTCTTTTTGGATTTTTGGATAGAATGTGAGTGGGGATGGATAAGTATAGGGAGGTGGATAAGCGTATGTGGAAGGCATGTGATAAGGATATGGATGAAGGACTCAAGCATCAAATTCCATACGAAGTATTAAGAGCCCATGTTTGAAGTGACTATTGGATGTTGGTACAACCTTAGCTATGACAATGGAGGAATTATGCAAGGGCAGGTATTAAAGGGATTTGATGGGGGAGATGTGTGGGATAATGGATGAGATGTTGGAAAGTGTATGGATGGAATGATGGAGTAAACGTATGATGGGGAGGTGTGTTCAGGACCAACATTGGCACATGTGGTGGGGGGTATGAAAGGATAGGAGGATTAATGGTTGGATGATGTGGGGATAATGGAGGGTGTAATGGAGGATGTAGAGATAATGGAGGAGAGGTGATAGCAAATTGTGGGACATAAGGACCCAAAATGGATTTAGGTGATGGAGGATTTACATGATTAGCTTTTGGAGTAGCAACTTTGGATGGTGTGATAGATGCTTCATTTGTTTTCTTTGGGATCCACATGGTTGTGATTTTTGCTTTGGTGGGCCTTTGCAACCTATGGATTTGATTTTGATATTGGATTTTATTTTTATTTTCTTTACCATGTCTTTTAGAGGGAACATGGGAAGCTTTAAATTCATGTGGGTGTTTAGATTGATGCATTTGTACTTTGGCCTCCAAAGTACTTTTAGTAGCAATGGGATGGGTGTGAGCGCATGGATGATATGGAGGGAATATGAATGGAGGGATGGAGGTAGGATTTTGAGGATGATATGTGGATGGAGAATTACGTACGCTTTGTTGATCTGGTCGGGAACATAAAGTCAGGATGGATTATGATGGGTACGCGGATAGGTGATGGATGAATGGATAAGGATGGAGGGTAGTTTTGGGATATAAAGTGCAAAATAGGCTTCGGTTTTGGAGGATATAGGATAGGGGATGAGGGTATAAAGGTTAATGGATGCGACGGATGAAGGAATAAGTTGTTTGAAGCGATCGATGAAGGAGGGAGGATATGGCACCATAATTGAATTGGATCGATCGTGCGACATTTCTTTTAAGAAAAAGAGCTTGTTGAGGGCGTCTAGAGGTTGTACCAACATCTTTAGCTTGTGAGTCTTGGGGAATAGGTCCAAAACCTTGTATGCAGATCTGTTCTTTGACTTGGATGGGCTCTAAAATTCCTTGCTCATGAAGGCCTAGACCTTTTCCTTGATAGTTCATGTTCTTGAGAATTTGATCCATGATACGATTTTTGTTATTCTGAAAACATGATGTGAGTCCATTATTAGGTGGAGGATGATGGGTGGTATATACACTGTGTTTTTCTTCTGCAAGGAGACCACCATGGAAGAATGTGAGAGTACTAAGGGGATATGCAAGTGGTGTGGGGATAGCATTTTTAGGCGATGATGGGGGATCATGAGAAGGAGATGATGGGATAGCAGCATCAGGAGAGGGAGTAGGGGACATGATAGGATCTAGATTTGTGGTAGTAGGTGATGGAGATGGAGATGAAGCAGTGAAATCTTGAATAACAAGAGGATCATGGGATGGAATGAATGGGAGATTGTGATCTTGAAGTAGACTAGATGGGATGGTAGGATCTTGATTTGGAGAAGGGGATATGTTGGCATGCTTTGGATTAGGCTCTTGGCATGACTCATCATGTGCGGGATGCATGATAATGGAGTCTTGTTGGGACTCTTCAAGTGGGGGAGATGGGAGTATAGAGGATTCATGAGGTTCATTGGAATGGGTTTCAATACTACTAGGAGCGGGAGAAGTGGATTGAATTTTGATATCTTTGATGGGTTGGGTGGATCTAGGAGTAGAGGGAGTGGATTGGACTTTGGTGTCTTTGATGGATTGGGTGGATCTCGGAATAGGAGATGGGGTTTCAATGGATTTAGTGGGTTCAATGGTTTCAATGGTTTGAGAAGTGCTAGGGGTGGTAATATCAATAATAGGTGTGGTATGGAGAAGGGTCTCATCACTAGTGATCATGGATGATGGATTGGGATGGCATGGTTCCATGACTTCAAGATGTGAAGTTGGGGATGGCTTCTTTGTTACGAGTCCTTGGAGAACTTCCAAAATGAGAGATTTGCATATGGTTGGCTTGGCTGGGGTGGTAGAAATGGATGAGGGATTATGGATTGGTGGATTAGGGTTAGATGGAGGAATGGGATTGAATGTAGGACTATGAGTAGATGGATGAATGGGATTAGATGGAGGAATAGGAGTAGATGGAGAACTAGGATTGGATGGAGGGTTAAGGTAAGGATATTGGAGTGGTGAATTAAGATAGGGGGACATGGATTGTGGATTAGGACAAGAGGATACAGGTGGTGTAGTGGGACAAGAGGATGTGGGGGATGGATTATAATAAGGGTATTGGGATGGTGGATTAGGATGAGGATATGTGGATTAGGATGAGGATATGTGGATGTAGGATTAAGGTAAAAGGGTGTGGATGTAAGATTAGTATGGGTAGACTAGGAAAGAGGATTAGGATAGGGGGTCATGTATGGGGAATTGTAATAGGAATATTGTGATGGAAGATTAGGATAAGAGGATGTGGATGTCGAATAAGAGGATGATGTAGATGGGGAAGGGAAGGTACTGGATACCCCTTGTCAAAGGTAGCATAAGGAACATGATTAGGCATGGATGAAGGCATAATGGGATAGCTCAAAGGAGTAATTGGATTTTGGAAAGTGGGTGGAGAAAGCTTACTAGAGATGATAGTGTCAAGGGGATCTATGTCATATACCTCTTGATCGACAAGACTTTTGTTATCGTCGTCAACGTAATTAGGGTTTCCCTTGACTACTATTGATGGAGGATAAGGATTCATGATGATGAAAGCATAAATAGAATGGATCAAAGATTTTGGATGGAGATGGATGAAAGCTCAAATTGGGATTTAAGTCAAGCTCAGATCAGGATTGGATAAAAGCTCAGATTAGGATGATTGGATGATGTGATGGGATTGATTTTAATTATCAGATTTGATTACAACACCAAATCTGCTTCAAGATAGAACCAAATTGATAGGGTCGAAGGTGATTGGATAGGGATGTGATTGGATTGGATTGGATAAGATTGATTGATGATTGATCGATTTAAAGCACAAACAAATGATTACGACACCAAATCCACCTTGAGATTGAAAGTGAATTGATAGGGCCGATGGTGATGATTATCTTAGGATGGATGACAATCCTAAGTAGATGTTGATGATGATGATCGGATTCAAACACCTAGGTCAATTTGGAAAATAACTTCTGAAATGATGTTCAAGGGATTTGGATGGGGAAAATGATTGATTGGATTAGGCAGACGAATGGTTGGATTAGGTAGATGATTGGATGAATTTGATTAAAGGACTAGATTGGTTTAATTGGATAGGATCAGATGATTGGATGATGTTGATTGGATAATTGTGATTGGATGAACTTGATAGGATTGGTGTGCTTGGATTGATTAGATGATTGTATGTATTTGATTAGAGGAATGGATTGGTATGATTAGATATGAAGAAACAAAAGGTACCACTAGATAGAGCTTGAAAAATTGAGCAAGTTTGGTTTTGAAGAGCAGAATTTGATACGATGCGGAGTTTTATGAAACAACCCACAGGGAAGTTAGGGGTGTATCCTGCTGATGTGGAAGTGGCCGCCAGAGGGATGAAGTGGTGTGATGGGAGGAAATGGAAGGTACCAGCGGATAGGCTTGAAAAGCAAAGCAACTTTGGTTTGGGCGGTCCCGGTCAGATACGGTTTGTAAATGATGGCCTGAAAGTTAAGCGAAGTAGTCCGACTTTACAGTAAAATCAAGTAGGCCGACTGCTGATGCGTCGGGGAATTTGCTTCACCTTTATGATAAAATCAGAGGCTTCACGCCTTTTTGTGTAGCTAGTAAATCCGGGGGAATCGCCCTTTACGTAGTATCCAGTAGCTTTCACCCTTTTCTGCTTGATAAACGAGAGGGTGCTTCCACCTTTACTGCTGAGTAAAAGCAGAGGCGTTGCCGCCTTCTGCCCGATAAAAGCAGAGGAGTCACGCCCCTTTACACGTAGTAAAGCGAGCTTGGTTTTGATGGCAATGGCTATGGCAAGGACTCAAAATGATAAAATAAGGCCAGTGTATCAAAGATTTCATAGGTTTTTCACAAGAAAACACTTTAAGCAAGCACAATCCTATGATTAATGTTAAGGGTATGGCCAGGAAAGGTCTTAATCTAGGATGCACAAGGCTTCTAGGAGTCTTGAATATACTCTCGATTACATGAGGCACAACCGTGAACACCAGCTGTCACAAGCATGAAAGTGGGAACCCGTGAGATCTTGTGAAAGGCTCGGACCAACTCTTCCGCGTCTATCTAGGCATCACCCCACAGCACGGCTCGCCCGGTCTGACATGACTAGATTGGGGTACAACTTTCGTTCTCCCCCCTTTATATACCCCGCTGGTACGCGTGGTTGGAATCGTCCCTTGGGGTGATGAAATCCCCAAGCAGGTCCCACTAAAAAGAAGACACTAACTGTTTCCAACTACTCCCCAGGCTCACACGAAGTGCAAGGGGAAAGTGAAAAAAAATTAATGCCCCCTTGGGTGACACAATAATAAACAAACACAGCAAGCAATAAATGTTACTTCCCCCTAATTAGACTATGTTCAAACAACAAGGATAACTTTTCAAAAATTTGATCAAATAGATGGCTCTGCAAGAAAACGTTAGCTATCTTATCCTTCGTTCTTGGTCGATTACGCCACAATATGCTTCCAAACTGTGCTATTTTAGGGTGTAGCCGCCTTTCTGTGGTAAAATCAGGGGTGCTTCCGCCTTTCTGCAGTAAAACAGAGGGCATTGCTGCCTTTCTGCAGTAAAATAGAGGGCGATGCTGCCTTTCTATAGTAAATCAGGGGCGCTTCCGCCTTTCTACAGTAAATCAGGGGCGCTTCCACCTTTCTGCAATAAATCAGGGGTGCTTCCACCTTTCTGTAGTAAAACAGAGGGCGCTTCTGCTTTTCTGTAGTAAATCAGGGGCGCTTTTTCCTTTCTGCAGCAAAATGTTAGAGGAAAAGAGCCTTCCAAAATGAAAGGGCGTATCCGCCCCTCTGCAAGAAACTTTATCAGGTTTTTGAAAAAGAAAAGTTGTATGCCCTACTGCAAAAAATTGTTAGAAAATATCTTCTAAGCAAAATGGCCATTATACACCTAAGCTATGACCGACTCTTAGAAAAATTAAAGTTACTGGGATATAGAGCCACCTTTTTGCAGCCCGGACAAGAGGTGGCATAACTCTCACGGTAAAATCAGTAGCGCTACTGCTTGAAAATAAAGGGTCGCGCCACGCTGTATTAAAATAAGAGGTATTTGCCGCTGCTGCGGTAAAAGCGAGGGAGCAGCGCAGCCTTTCGACCTTTTTTCTACCACAAAATGCTTAACAAAATGAAGGTTAAATCACAAGAACCGTTTACAGTAATGGGTCCCCACCCGTCGTGCGAGAAATATGTACTGCTTAAATTTTACCCCTGACTATTTTAATCAATGCAAAGAAATATCTTAAAATGCAAATGATAAAACACTAAGAACACTTCAATGATTAGCCCTGAGTGATAAAACAAGGAAAATAGATGAAATAAAAATGCAAATCGATTATACCTTCCTTGCTGTTGAAGACTCCTTGGTTGGCCCTTGATTTAGATGAATTTGTATGCTCTTTAGATGACTTTTGATGTTACTAGATGCAAGATTGATAATGAAAAATGACTAAATGGATGGCTAAATGATAGCAAATGCTTGAGAATGCAAATTGACAGCATAAGGTTGCTCAAAAATGAAAGTGTTGAAAATGCCCTTGAGGAGGGGGTATTTATAGAAGAATTTGAATTCTCTAGAGAATTCAACGGTTGAGATTCATCCAACAAAGCCAAGATGAAGGGCTATAGTGAGTTGAGAACTCACAAAATACTCCACGGTGAAACATGTGGAATGTATGTAGAGAGTGGCTAAGGGGGATTAAGGGTGTAGGGGAGTGAGATTAGGAAAGTACATGATGTGGAGGAAGGACAAGTACCTTACCAGAGTACATTTGGGAGATGTAAAGAATGTCTTGGGTGAATAAAAGTGAATTTTACTAGAATTCACAATGATTTGGAAGAATCTAGTGGATGAACCAATGTTCCACAAAAGATTGGGAGTTTATCACATGTGACTTGATGTGACAAGTCAAAAGATTCTAGAAGATGCATGGGAAAGAGGGGATTCTTGGAGGAATAAAAGAATTAAAATTCATGAGGGGGATGGAGAGTTGACGAGTCTTACGATTAAGATTGATGTCGGTAATTAGAGAGCCTAATGAGGATTAGAAGCCAACTTGCAAAAGTTGGAGGATGTGACACATCCTAATCAAGGATTAGGCATGTGCACATCCCTAATGAAGAAATTATGAGATGGATTAAGATTAGATGAAAATGACATGTGAGGAATTAAATAAATGTATTATTTATTTAATTTATTTGATGAAAGGGGGATTAAAAAGGGTAAAGTATTTAATTATTAATTAAATACCTTAGGGATTTGGCAAAATTAAGGGTATTAATTAAATAATAGTAATATTATTTAATTAACTCAGATAAGAGAATGTTTAGATGAAAAGTGATAAATTTGGATAAATTAAGTGTCCAAATTTAGGTGTCTACACTAGCTTTTATTATCCCTCGCCTTTGAAACAAGACTAGACTTTCCCTCCTTGGACTAAATTGTAAATGTAAGGCCCAACCATTTTGTGACCCTAGTTGCACTCCATATGTGTAATGAATTTGATAATTCTAGCTAATTGTGGAACTTAGCATGTAATATTTTAACCTTTTATTCATTGTTTTCATATTTATTAGATATATGTTGAATTTTTTTGGGTGCTTTTATGGGTTTCTTTCTTGGTCCATGATTTTGTAAAACTATTATTGATGTGCCTACTCATATCCACTAATGCATTAGGGTTGTAGAGAGATTTATTATTGTATTGTAAAATGGTTGAGATGATGCAATAAGAAAGAAGGTTATTGTGTTATTTTTTTTACCTTGAAGTGGTTTATCTAAATGGATTATTGTATATTATGTGTTTGGTATTTTGTTCATTATTGTAACATGCCTATTGTTCTCCCTAGTAAATCTACTAAGTTTTACCCACATGTAATTGACTATGCATCTAATGTAAACCAATAAAAAAATTTCCTTTTCTATTTAATAATAAATGTATCATTTGAAATATAACTTTATCCAAACTTTTCCACAAAGAATCATTCTAATAATATAAGTATGATTTAACTTTACATAATTATATTCAAGATAACGTTTCAAATTACAATTTCTATATAAATGGAATCATGATTACATACGTTGCTTCAACAAGCTTATAAGAACTAGAAATACGAATGGTCTAGAATGTCCTTCTCCCAAATCTTGGCCGCCAACTGCATGAGGAGAAGCATCACTCAAGTGATTTTTCGCGAACCATGGACTAACTGCGGTCCCGCACACATCTACCAAATTGGTAGATGGCCCTACCCTTCGACGAAGAGATTGGTTTGGTAACCTCATCCTTCAAATAGCCTTTTCTAAGCATAGTGATGTGTCCTACAAATCTAGAGCTACCATAATGTCTATTACCTCATATATGATTACCCCAACCTAGAATGTAAATAGGATCACATAGTGAACTGACATTGTAGACAATGGCTACCTACACTACTTTGGCCAAAGATTCACCACCTAGTAACTTCGAGCGAGCTCTTCTAAATTACCACATTTAATTGCTTGATTTATATTGACCAAATTAGTATTCTATTCTAAGGTTATCCCCTTTCACATGGATTTATCCCAACCCCAAAAATAACCTTCTCGTTTATTTATATCCAACAACATGTTATTAGATCCACAATTAAACTCTATCTTATGCTACCCACCTAGAGCATTTCCAAACTATGTATAGTTCTGACATTCTACAAATAATATAAATAGTATTCAAATATATAAACCCCCTTTTATAGTATAATAACTATATACAAATAACCCAAAGAAAGGTTTCCCAAAACAAGAGATAAACAAAGATCTTTCAAAATACCTACAAGCAACAAACACACTTAAAAGACAACCTTTTCAACATGACATCAAAATAAAAAACTCTTCAACAGAATAATAAGGGAGTAGAAATCAACATGCCTTTTTAAAGCTCCAACTAAATAATCCTCCCCCCTAGATAGCTCAAGATCGCTTGCTACTTCCACTACGAACAACCAAAATACCTCTACTAGCTTCTCTCTAGATCTCTCAACCAAAACAATATAAAATAACAAGCAACTCTTTCTATCTCACAATTCTCAACTCACTCACACATAATTTTCAGTAGAATAACACTAAGAAAATTAGAAAGATAAGTGTAACAATTGGTAGAATGGACACCTCTACTTATACTAATTTGTGAGCAACCTGTTAGAACTGTAAAATTCTGAGGTACCTTCGTTTGGAACAAGCACCCATGAGTTCTGAGAGATGAGTCCTTACCGCCAAAACTTGAGAATCCTCTCTTCCCAACATTTTTCTCATATTTTTCCGTATTGGTTCTGTGAGAATCATCAAGTCTTGGTGTATGTCATAGTATGAATTTCTTATCGACATGTGAGCCGCAGTAGAGGTCACCCACGATCCATAAGTGCTCTTTTTTGCGATGCCATCATTTGTAGTCTATCGGCAAAATTGCTTTGATAATCTGCTTGATCAAAATTTATCTACAGGAACCTATCGGTAGGACACAACTTATTGTCTCGGCGACAGAAGGTATATCGGCCAGATAAAGTCATCGGTATGTGGTCTTGCTGAATGCATTATGTCTCACCGACCAGGCGCTGCAGAGCGATGTCGGCCGAGGACTAAAGATCGCCGAGTGCTGTCTTACTGAATGCTTCATGTCTTACCGACCGGCGATAGAAAGAACATATCGGTGAGAAATATTTCATCGGAATAAGTCATAGCGACCCATATGTCACACCAATGAAGATATACATATTGGTAAGAATCAAAGCATCAGAGTGAAGTCTTATCGAATTCATTGGGTCTTGCCGATAAAGCATAAGGGGATTATATCAAATGACTGTTGGAATGGGGTCATGCCGTCTTGCCGACCCATATGCTATGCCGAAATATTGTTTCATCGGTGAGAGAAAGATTATGTCTCAGCGACTAGAAAATATCACGGGGTATATCGGTAACACATACTGTAATCTATGAGACGTCTCCCCGACTCAGATTTGTCATAGCAATACATAAAGACCAAAGGGATGACTGTCAATGAGACATTGGAATTCGGTATGACTGCAGGATGTCTCAGTGGGTATTCAACGAGTGTTAACAAAATCCCAAATACAACTGATTGTCGACATTTGAATGCGAAGCGATGTGTCCTTTCAAATATTGATGTATAAATGCTCATTTTCAACAGTAGATAGAATAAGTAGATAGGATAGGAAAATAATTTTCACAGAACAAAGACTACGATGTATGATTTCAAAATGGAGATATTAATGAGAATCAATTGATGTAGTAGCATATCTCTGGTGTCAATTGTCTGTTGTGCTTATTGAAAGTTTTACTAAAGTTGTCTCCAAGATTGATGCTTTCTGGTTATTTAAATTGATGTAACAAGTTTATATTCAGTTTATCAGTGCACATTTGTTGTATCTGTGTGGTTGATTGATCGGTTCTTTCAAGAAAAGATTAAATCCTTTTAATTGATCACAGTAATAAGGGAAATTTGTCTCGATCAGTAAGAAGATCTAGGTAGTCACAGTCTTGCATGTTTATACAAGTTACATAAACATAAACATATCTGCAAAAAATGCAAATTGTTTTCCAGAAAGAAGTTGCCCATTTAGATTTTATTTGACTCCGCATACCCAATAAGGCACTAGTCTCTGCATTTTTCACCATTTAGTTTCATTCATATTTTTCACATTTGTTAAATGAACATATTAGGATTTATTCTTTAATATTGCTATACAATTTATACCAAATTTGATTTCATTTGTCCACTCCCACTTGCCATTGTGGGAAAAACATTTCAAGAGAAATAAGCAAGTCAAGTCTGCTCACTCATATAGGTACACTCGCCTAGGTCTAGCAGCACTTGAAGAGTAGAAGGTCTAAATCTTTTGACCTTGTCTGTTACCCTGAAACGTACCAAGAGATTGGCAACCTCTTGAGGCTTTTCGTCTACGTTTTTGAGAGCTAACACAACCGATGGCTACAAACAAGTAAGTATTTTTCCACCTATCTTCCTCATGCAATGACTGACTCACAGGTTTGCAACACATGATAGTCTCATGGCTGAGTCGACTTGATATTTGGGAAAACAAGCTCAAAATAGGTTTCCTAATTCGAATACCATTTCAAAATGCTGCCAAGTTTGCACTTTATTGAGTCTAAACACTTATTTGCAGGCTTATTCAAATTCAAAGATTTCTTTGCATTACAACTTCTATCAAATATGGCGCCACCTCTAATTCTTGGTGCCACCTTCATTGGCACGACTTGACATAGTATACAAGATTCTTAAGAACATTAACTATACTATTAACTATTTACACAACACTATACATGCTTTGCTTCATGCTTTGAATTATTCTTTAGAGACTTTATGCGCTAGCTTCATTCTTATAAATGTTGCGCCACGTCCTTTATGCGCTTTATGCATTATGCTTCATGCGCCATATGTTACCATATGCGCTTTGCTTAATAATAATCAACACTATTTATGTGCTTGCCAATTATATTAACAACTATATTCATACATATATTATATATATGCATACACATTTATTAATTAAAGTATAGATACATACATACATACATATATATATATACATATATATATATATATATATTATTTCCATAAGTTTACCAAATACATTTTATTAACAAACATATTTATATTATACATAAATATAAAAAATAGTATTACATGTATATACATATATTTACGATTATATATAAGTATATATATTAATATATATATGTTAATATATTGACTTACACACACACACACACACACACATATATATATATATATATACACACTATACATACATACATATACATAATTATATTTCAATATATTTATAAAACACTCAAACATAAAATACCATCGATCATCATATATACATGGAATGTATATATACATATATATGTGTCACTTAGTCCAATCGATATTCTTACACATATGGGAAATATGTCCATGAGCATGTGTAGGTATGTCTACCTACATATACTCATGTACATACTTACTCGCATATATCAGTTTACCAAAGACATGTACATATATATATATAATGTGTATATCTCATCGATATATAAGTAAATACTCAAGGAAGGACTTCAACATGAATTCAAGACTTCATCACATCCCTCATTCCAAATGATCATAACACAAGATTGTAATTCAATATAAACATCCATAATCAAAACAGAAGATCACTTACCCATTACTCGAACTGACTTGACTTAACTAAGACCAACTAGGGTGTGAGTGTGTGAAAGCTCAATAAGGCATAATTTAATGGTTACTAGACCAAGTTCTTCTCCTAATTGATACTTCCCCTCTCATTTAGAGGCTTGATCTTGTTCCTACACTCAACTTAGTTCACCATAACAATAGTTAGCCGAAACAATGCATCATATACCTCACATACACATCATATTCATATTACATATTTCATATACCGAATCATAAAGCATTTAATTGAATCAAACATTCATCCAACACATTTCCATCAAAATTCATAAATAAAACACATTCACATTTATTGAATTCATTTACCAAACTAGGTAATAGTAAATAGATATTAACACACAAGGTGTAACAATTATGTTATTGTTTAAGATTCTATTTCTATTTCCTCTATTTTACAAGTTTGCTATGTTTATTTTTCTTACATTTGCTAGTAGATCTAGGTTGTATCTTTGTTGAAAGGCTTAGGGTTTATTTTTCCTATGATAAACTTTATCCTATGTGGGAGGTATACATATGATAATTTTTATGAATTAGAATGATAGGGAGGACAAGAATAGATATTGATAAATTTTGTGAAAAAATTAATTTATGGAAGTTGAAGATGAAATATCTCCTTGTTGGTCCAAAGATCAATAGGTTGTCATATTAGGAAAAAACCATCAAGTATGAATAATAAATATTAGTTGATCATCAATTGAAAGGTAGAGAGTTATTCTAGATTCATTTTTATCGAATGTACCAATAGAAGCCACCATAAAGGAGATTTAGGAGAATTTGGGGACTTTGTATCTACAAAAATATCTTGATTTTTTTTTCTTTGTAAGGATACATATTACTAAGGATGAATGTTGGAAACTCTATGGTAGAACATTTTAATGCCTTCAATACTATAGTGTTTCGGTTATTTTGTATTGATGTTAATATAGATTATTAAGTCAAGTGTATCTTTCTTTGTTCTTTACTTAACTCTTGGGATAATATAGTTATGGAAATGGATA
>VDFB02074958.1:0-17000 GCA_007258455.2 Sequoia sempervirens
TTTGAGTTTGTTTACCATAAATATAATGCTCACATAAATAAAAATCAAGATTACAATCATTCAACCCTTCAACAAGGTCTTTATTTTTCAAGGTCCTTAGACCCTTTTCTCCAATGTGGCCAAGTTTCTAATGCTATAGCATAATCTTCTCTACATGTAACTTTGATTAAGAAGAAAAAGCACCCTTAGGTTCCCATAATCCATGACTATCTGTTGAAGAAGACACCCTCACATCTTCCAATGAAGTAGCCACAAACTCACTTTTCACAAAATTACTATTGCACACAACAGTGTATGAGTCAAGCTTGTATAATTTTCCAAATCTAACACCTCTAGTGATCAGCATAACACCTCTAACCATCTTTCATCTTGCATAAGAAAATACTACCTACACGCCCGCATCTATTAGTTTTCTCATAGATAATAATCAGCACACTATTAATCATTTTTATTCTACCATCAGGAAACCTAATTCTAAATTTACCATGGCCACTAAAATTTAAATAAGAATCATCACCCAGGCACACCTTACCTCCATCAAATTCTTAATATTCAAAAAACCAATATCTATTAGATGTCATATGAAACGATGCACCTAAGTCAATTAACCATGCATCATTACCTGCACAAGTGGCCAAAGTTTTGATGAATGCATCAACATCTTCCTTCTAGGACTTAGAATCATAATCAAATTTCCTCCTCCTCCTCCTTGGACTTATATTTATCATGCTTCTCATTCTTCTTCCCTTTTTCTTTAGGCCTTCCGTGAGCATTTAGGGCCTCCTTGGCACTCATTGATACCTTCCTTCTCATCTCTCAGAAAGAAACGAACCCACAACATCTTCAACTTAAATAAGACAACATAAGTACTCCTAATAGCCATAACAAGAGAATCCCATGAATCAGACAAAGAACAAAGCAAGATTTGGCATCTTTCCTTCTCATCCACTTTTACACCAACTAATGACAATTGATCCACCGACATATTAAATGTATCTAGGTGTTCTAAAATTCATCCACACTCTTCCATTCTAAAGGAATACAGTTTCTTCCTCAATAAAATTTTATTCACTAAATATTTGGCATGATACATCTCACCAAGTTTCTTCCATAGTTTCTTTACAAAGGAATCTTCATGGATATTGATCAGAAAAGAGTCTATCAAACACAATTTGATTAGACCCTTGGATTTACAGTCCATGACATCATATTGAGAAACCAAAGTAGAATCTATGGGCCTTAAAACATTTTCATCAACATCCAACAAATCTCAATCTATTAACAAATCTTGCATCTTCAACTTCCAAATCTTAAAATTGTTACCAAAAAATATCTCCACCTTTATTCTCTCTGATGAAATTTCCATCTAAAAATTCTTGCAACAAGATCACAAAGTATCTTTTGCACAAGCTCCCACTCAAACTGGATTAGTTCCAAAAAAATAACCCACAACTAAAACCAAAGGTGGTCAAGCTTTGATACCACTTGAAAGGAAGCTAAGGTAGCGGAACAACTTCCTACACTAATATTGATAGGAGGATTATGCAAAAACTTTTCAAATCTTTATGATAGCTACAAAAATTAAATACAAATAGCATTCATACCACAACATATTGATTTATGTGGGAAAACCCTTTTAGGAGAAAAATCCCACACTCTGAAAGTTGCCCAATATTATTCAGAAATCAAGAAGATTACAATATACTTGTAGAGTAAGCTTTCTTATAGAAGCATCACCAACCAAAATTCCAAAGGCAAATCAACAACTATATGACTCTTACACTCAACCTCCATCTCATGCACCTAATATATAGGAGATACAATACATGAAATTGCCAAACGATATTACAAAACCATGATCTGAAACCACCCAAAAAGTAGTACCCAATATTATGTCCAACCAAAGATTCCCTACATGATGTGTCAAAAAGAACACCAACACATGTAACCCCACCTTACAACTCATTTATATGTCCAACGCATTTTTACATCTCCTATTTCAGGAGACCCAACTTTTAGAGGCCATAGCTTTTGATCCGAGAGTTTGATTTATGAACCATTTGAACCTCTAGAAATCTTGTGATGTTCTTAAATTTATTGTTGCAAGATGGTGTGTCTCTTGATCTCCTCTATGTAGTGTGATGCTTGGGTTCGTGACATGGCTTAACCACCTCCTATGGATCTTGTATAAATATGGCAATTGTATCGGGCACTAAAAGGTCAATCTTTTGGTGCAACTTTAACCACCAATGTAACAAATGGGTTTCAGAGCCAAGATCATAGGTTTGAACCCCTCGCTTGCATTGGGGATGGGGTTGTTGCAAGATGGCATGTCCCTTAGTCTCCTTTGTGCAACGCAATGCTTGGGTTCATGACATGGCTTAACCAGATTCGTTGTATCATCTTGTATAAATCTAGCAGTTGTATCATGCATTAAAAGGTCAATATTTTGGTGCAACAGAAACCACCAATGTAACAATTATAACTAGATTCGTTGCTTACAACCATTTTTGGACCAAAAAACCCAATTTAAGGCCTTCAAATTGGACTTTGAAACTTTTGAAAATGAAAAATTTAATATCTTCACATCCATACATGATCATGCAACGAAAATTTATGAGTGTTCTTATTTAGCCAAACTTTAGCTTTGGTTAAAAATTGGACCAATCTATGCTCAAATGTAAACTTACTATAAATAGTAACCTCATGTAATTGCAAGGTTGAGACGCCATTTTCCTAGCAGATGTAGTCTATTTGTTATCTTTGAATATGACTTGACTTTGTGTATGTATTTAAAGTTGAAATCATAAGTATTTATTGATAGGTTTTGGTTGGAATTATGGATCTTATGCACAGCCTCCTCTTAACTATCTAAAGTTACATTTAGACAATTCAGTACTCATATGAGTACACATGTATATGGAATACATATGCATATATACTAGTGTGAGTATTTATTTAATATGCATGTATCATGAGTATTCGAGAACATGGAATAATCCTTCTATAATGACAAATATATATGTGTATGTATATATATATATATATGTATGTATGTATGTATATGTATATATATGTGTGTGTGTGTGTATGTAACTATATATACGTATATGGATATGTATATATGTATGTAACTAAGTTGTGAGCATATGTCAAATGTGGATAAATGAATAAATTAACTTATTTTTGTATGAAACTATTAATCACTTATGACAACAGAAGGCTATGAATGAGAATAGTTGATCAATATTTTTGTATGATTGTTAATTTTCATGCATTCAAGTATGAGGAATATCAAAACTTGGAATAAAAGACCGAGGTCATGGAAAATAGTAACTTTATTTTAAACGTCGTGATATTAATAAAATTATGTGTTATAAGGAAACTATGTTGGATTATTCATATTTGATTTAAAACTATTGGTGAAACCAATATGTCGATAACCAGTTTGAGAAAGCATTGTGTAAACATATGACCATATTATTAGATACGTGAATATTTATTATTAAATATTGGCCAAAGTAATGAAAATCAATGCTTTCATTATCAATTCAAAGTGTCCATAGCTGCAAATCTTATCAGATATATCATGCTTAGGTAGAGGGCATCCATAATTGTATGATAGATTATTTGTATTAGCACATAACACTAGTTCTCAAATGGCATGGTGATCTTGGAGTTCCATGGATCTACTACTCTCATGAAGGATATGGATGCTTCTAGGAAGGTGTGTAGGGGACCATCAGTCTATGGTTGGAGGTTAATCACTTGGGTGATGCTCTCCCTCTTACAATTGATATGTTGAAGACTTGGTATATTAGAGACAATACTATCGATTTCACTAGACATTGTACTATTATTGATACATTGTAATTCATGCCTATAATATGATATTGATTATATTATGTTATTGAAACTATGAATTAAATAGTTCACTCTTGAAATGTTTAATATTGAAATCTTGATTGAAATTGAAAAGTGTTCTCTTATGTATCTTTTATTCATGAGTTTAAAAAGATTATTCAATGAAATTATATTATGAATAAATATGGTTTAATGATCAAATGAATTTATTTAATCTTTTATAATCTTGTTTTTTAAAGAATGAAACTATGTATTTTATGTCAAAAATAAAATTGTGGTGTTTTTCATTTAATAGACTAGTTGGGTTTGTTACACGTGGTATTAGAGAATAGTTTAAACATTAGGGCCTATAAGCCTACTATGCAAAAATTTGTCAAGAAGATAACTTTATGTGTGACTTGAATCTAGAAATGGATGGATCAAAGGCTAGGGAAAAGAAAGGAAAAGTGAAGAAATCCAAGAAAGCTCAACCTAAAATTTAAATTGAAAAAATTGTGAGCTATACAAGAGAGGCTTGGCTCTTCAATTTTGAAACTCTAGCTAATGCTTTCAAGCATATTAAGTTAGAAAGAGAGAAACAAATTGAATATTTAGCATCTACTTTAGTTAAACCTAGGAAACCATCAACGATTCACAACATGCCTTTTGGGTGTGGCCGCAATGCGCCAATTTTAGGAAAAGAGACAATTGAGGAGTCCTTGCATGTACATTCACCCTCTAAGTTTGTGCTAGTTTTAGATGGAGAAGAGGAACATGAGGAAATTCCTCTCTCTAATAGTAATATGTAGCACTAAGGAATCCTTATAGAAATGATGTACATAAATCCAATACAATGAATAAAAGTTTTCGTGTGTTTTCTAAAGTGTTGAATTTTGATACAAATCACAATTCCTTATGCTTAAGAATTAGACCTTAAGTAAATGTTTGAAAATTAAGAAAACATTGAATCATTATCATATATTGATAATCCAAGAAACTAATAATGTATATATGATTTCAACATCCACCACACCAAAGACATTTTAATATGTAATATTTTTAAAAAAAATAATTAACATAGGGGAGAGGATCCAGTAGTTGAACACCCTAACTTCATGCTTCTCAAAATCTTACGTGGAAATTTTAAATCACTCTTTTTTTGTAGTAGTAGCTTACTTGGAAAGTCCCTTGCTTATAACTAAGGTTTTAGGGCCACATCAGCGTGTCTTTTTGTCGAGGTGTCCAAAAAGGCCCAAAAAAAAAAGTGAGACGAATAGTTGTGCACTAAAATATGTATTATTGGTGCGCTAATGTGGCATCACGTGATTTGTTGCTTTTTAGATCTAAGGAGTACATCTCATTCAATTATGGGTAGTCATTATCAACACTACCAACTTTAAATCACAACTATTGGTCCAATATTATTAAAAATATTGAACACTAAATCAACAAATGTTCTAAAAATTAAAACATTTGAAACATTACACTCCACCACTTAGGGGAGAGGACGCAATAGTTGTGCACCCTAACTTCTTCTAATTATCCTACATGAAAATCTCAAATCACTCCCAATTTTTTACAGTAGCTTACTTGGCAAGTCCCCTACTTATAGCTAAGGTTTCAAGGCCACATCATCAAATATGATGCCACATCAACATGTTTTTTGTCAAGGTGTCCAAAAAGGCCCAAAAAAAAGTGAGACCAATACTTGTGTATTCACAACATGTTTTATTGAGTGTTGATGTGGAATCACATGATTGGTTGCTTTTTAGATCAAAGGAATACATTTTGTTTAATTATGGGTAGTCGTCATCAACGGCACTGGCTATGCAGCCTACAGAATGCACCGATGGGCATACCCACATCTTACATCTAACCTTCTGTCACTGTCGTAAACCGTAGCCCCTTTCAGGAAGTTGTCCTTAGGAAGTTGTCCTCATATTTGTCAGCAGTTGTGAGACGTACTAACCTCAAAAATCCGTAAGTAATGTTTTTATTTTAATGTTTGGAGCAATAAATAAAGTTGAACCCAAATCCAATGTTTTCATTTAACTCTATAACCCTAAAATATCGCTTTGCATTTTTTTATTACTAGCTCTTTTTTAATTATAACTATATATACAGTTTTATATTGCATATTGTATAAAACTGTATATATAGTTATAGTTAAAAAAGAGCTAGTAATAAAAAAATGCAAAGCGATATTTTAGGGTTATAGAGTTAAATGAAAACATTGGATTTGGGTTCAACTTTATTTATTGCTCCAAACATTTAAATAAAAACATTACATACGGCTTTCTTGAGGTTAGTATGTCTCACAACTGCTGACAAATAGAGGACAGCTCCATGAAAGAGGCTACGGTTTACGGCATTAAAAGATGGTCAGATGTAAGATGTGGGGTACGACAAGGACAACTTCCTGAAAGAGGCTACAGTGTACGGCACTAACAGATGGTCAGATGCAAGACGTGGGGTACGCCCATCGATGCATTATGTAAACTAGATAGCCAATGCCATCATCAACACTAACAACTTTAAAGTCACAACTATTGGTCCAAGCATTATATAGACAACTACTATCACAACTATTGAAAGAGGGTCCTCTCCCCCTCTTACCATAATAAAATACTTCTCAAAATAGTACTCATAACAAACTTTACTACTTCCACGTGAAGAAAACCCCTAGTAATAATGCACCGAAGGTTAAGGGAATGCTTATCTCAAGGCAAGGCATGGCCCCACTTTCTTTTAACTGCTGACGGACAAGACTTAAACCGCCCGATAGCTACAACCATTTAATATGTCCCCCTCTATTAATTATGGAAGCTTTAACCCTTCACATCACCGCACGTGAACATACAACACCATGTATCTCTATAAAACGTACAACTTTCGGGTTTCACGTTAACCGTTGTTAATTAATTTATCACTGGAACCTTAAAATCTGTAGTGAATATGATTCATTGCTCATTATTGGAATTTGCTTGCATTAAATTTTCTCTAGTTAACTGACAATGATTAACCTTGACTGCAAGGACAAACTGCAATAGAAGTTATTACTAAATCTTCTCAGTTCTGAACTGCCCTGCTTTATACGGTTCACAGCCTTCAGTACAACAAAAACGGCGAACTTCTCTAAACATATCACTTGTATTTATTATAGTGCCAGAAATCTCACCCAATACTTAGGTACCCTGCAAATGCTGGAACACTTCATTTATATATAAAATCCCTTGAAATTTCTCCTTTCATCTCATACGGTCTTCACCGAGCTTTGAATACGGTCTGCAACTTCAAAAAATGAACAGTATGGGGAAAGAACATAAGCCCGCTAACATTTTCATAAAGCTGCAACTTTTACCTAACAGATGGGAAAGAACATTAGCCCGGCCGCAACTTTTACCTTACAGATGGGAAAGAACCATCATCATTGATTTCATTGGATTGCACACAAAAGGTCTATCAAAAAAATACAGTCAAACGTACATCCTGCTGACTGTATAGACATAGTCAAAAAATAATTATGATAAATAAAAATTAAAAATAAAAGGACATTGTTGTGTCATATCATAAAACTATTGAAATGTTATTATTATTTATTGGGTCTTTTACCTTAATTACCTTTGTCAAAAGGGTCATCACTTACTCTGTAGAATTTGCTAGATTTTCTAAATTTTACAAATCTTTTAAAAAATTGCTGAGAAAACTTCATAACAAATTCTATTAGGGTTTCGGGATCTTTTCAAAACTCTCTCTTGATTCATAACGTTTATCTAATTAAAAAGAAATTATATTAGATATTTCTTTAAAAATGGGTTATTCACAAATAGTGTCAAAACAAGAAAACACACAATAGATTCACAATCTTTATTGACTTCTTCAAAAAAGATGAATTCAAAAGTTATTAGTGAGAAAACATCTTACCATGTGTAAAAATTTTACCCATTGACATTGATATTTTACATTGTTAATGTATACTTATTTAATTGAATATTTATATACATTTACATATCTATTTGAAAGGAATTTGTATGAATATTTATAAAAAATTAAATTGATGCATACTATTAAAAAATTAAATACTCAAAAAAATTAAATATACAATAAAACAAAATATTTTCAAAAATATAATCAAACAAATATAAATTATATGTTTTTATATTATTAATTATTATTTTAAAAAAATATAATTTTAAAGTTCATCTATATCAAATAAATATTTAGTTATTAATATATGAATGAGTGTATGTTTTGTCCTTTTACTTTTTTGTTTTTCATTCATTGTTAGCCCTATTACAAATATTTTATATTTATGGTCATTCATGTTTACTATTTGTCACTTTAAAAAGGAGATTGATTTTTTTTCTTAATAAGATTTTTCCTCCCTAAATTGAAATGCAAGTATAGAGTTGTTTCTTAGATAAGACTACCTCCATAGTCGTGTCCTTTTAATTTAAACCTATTTTTTATGTGATCATATAATAGTGTATGCATGTTGTGGGATGAGACACAAAAATGAGTTCAAGGTGCAAGAATATTCCTAGAGAATTACCAATGACTTGTAAACACAAATCAACCAAAAAGTACAATGGAACATAAGGTGTAGTTTGATCCACATAGGAAGCACCAAAAGGATTAAAAAAAGGTTGAAGTTAGGATACCAAGGATTAATAAGAATAGCAACCTTCCCACAAGTCATGGTTCTTTATCCAAAATGTTATCCCTATCTACAATTTAATCACAAAAAAATGAATAAAATCCTAAGAAGAGGGGTGAATATCAAAAAAATTATCAAGAGAGGGCTTCCACGATTTAGATATCCATTAGTATAGATATAGTAAACTAGGCTAGATATGATTGCACTTATTAGAAGAAACTCTTAATGGCATAGTTTGCATCTTCATTCAAAACATCTCCTTCTAAAATAAATAATGAGGGATCTAAGGAACAAGAAATCACATAAGTTCATTTGCAAGGTCTTCCAAAAACCACTACCTCAATGACAAGAACAAACACTTTTACCCCTAGTCACTATCTCAACAATTGAAGCTTATGAGTGCCTTCTTAGACTAGGATTCATGGGACTAATTGAATAATCCACACCATCATCAAATATATCATGAGAATAGGTAATCTAATAAAAATTATATTTAAGGCTTGTAGTGTGGGCGAAAATAGACTTTGAGACTATTTTATAAGAAAATAAAATTTGTTTGTTAAACAATTAAAAACTATATAAAAATGAATAAAATTTATATTATATGTTTAAAAATAAATTTTATTTACTTGAGAAGTTATTTTATTTTACTTTAGAATCATTGAAAAATTATTTATTTTATTTTTTAAAATTATTTAAGAATTATTTTATTTTATTTACTTAAGAGTGATTTTATTTTACTTTAAAACAATGTAGATAAAATAAAATAATTCTTAAATAGTTCTAAAGTAAATAGAAGAACTCTTAAGTAAATAAAATGAAATATTTAAGATATTTATAGTAATTTACTTATTCATTATTTTATAGTTTATACAATTATTCATTTTATTTTATCTAAAATTATTTAATTATCTAATTTTTTTTTACTTTGAAAAGTGTAATAAATAGTATGTACTTCTTTTTCAATAATTTTGATTTTATAATTTATTTTTTTAAATGTATTAATCATGTTTTCATTTGTATAGGAAACTCCTTCATACTACAAACTTATAACAATAAAATATCAATCTATTTTTGACATATACAGTTTCTATGATATAAAAAAATAAAATTATTTTTTACAAAATTATTTTTTTATAAAATTTAATTAATCAATTAAAATACATCATAAATCAATCCTTAACCCTAATCAAGAAGTTGAACAGTCTATAAAGAATTGCTAAAACCATTATAAATTTGATATAAAATCCTTCAACCCAAAAAAAAATTAAAAAATCCAAATAATAAAATATTTTCAAACAACTAAAGCTAAAAACAAATTTCATAAAACATAAAGTAAGTAGTACACAATCATTCACAGTTTAGATCTAAACCTTCCTCTCAAAAGTGAACACGTACCTTTTTCTTTGGACATGAAGCGTGGACTAAATAGATGAATCCTCCGAAAGCTTCTTTATCCACACTTTCAATGGCAATTCCAAATAGTCGGCCTTTCTAGGCAAATGTCGTCACGTTCACACTCTATGCCATTGAACCTGCCACAGTTGCATTTGACGAACATACTGCAATCATGGCACTATGACGTCTTTATTCTATTTATGCTATGCCCCTCCGTTCAAGTCAAAAATACCATTTCTACTTTTCCCATTTTCACAGCGATATAGCTACTCTTTGTCTTGGCAGATTGCAAGTCTGGAAAGCTTCACTATTTCGTCAAATTAAAATTCTAATTTACAATATAAAACAAGTGAGGTCCTCTCGAATTTCAGTCAATTTCGTTTAATAAAATTATTGAATGAATTTTTTAGGTTTAGAAGAAGCAAGGTTATTATTAAACAGTTAAATAATTAAAGGTCTATTTTAAAATATTAATAAAACATAAAATTAGTATTAGTAATAATTTGATTGGATATGAATATTAAAATAGAAAGTCATTAATAAAGGGTTGATGTTCAATTGATTGAGCATAATTGATGATTGTGATAGTATATTCTTTGATTATGTCATCCACCATTGTTGAAAGTCCCTCCAGAGTTGAAAAATTCAAGAGGTATGATGTAAGAGATGAGATAGAGAATGTATTCAAAATGACTTTGGTGAAATAGATACCTCTGAATTCTTGACTGTCAAAAAAGAGATGCAAAACAAACAAACCATGAATAAAAAAATAGTTTTTAAAATAAAAGGTCTACATTAACGTCTAAAGAGAGCACCAAAACTTTATAGACCGCACGGCAGAATAGTTAAATTTTTTTCCCAATAACTTGAACGGCTAGCAAGTAATAAGTATTGTCCCCTTGAATTAACGTGTAAACAGCAAATTGGGTTCCCTGGTGGAAAAGCAGATCTCTAATGCTTTTTTTCCCTGGGAGGAAGTACATCTAGTAAGCTTTTTAAAATATTGTTCCGTCGCATTGCCGACTTGTGGATTATCTTCATTACTGTGTGCACAGGAAAAGCTATTAGTCAGCATCGCACAATGGAGTAGGTATTATAGTTTTGTACGTGAAATTAATTCCATAGTAGACAGCACACCACTGTCTTGAAAACTAGTTCTGTTCATTCCTTTCTTCTTCCATCATGGCGAATAATGTGGAGTGGTCACGGTCTCTTGTTCGTATAAATCAGAAGCTATAAACGAATTAATGGCTAATTATTTGGAACTGATCATTGATGTCTGTGTTAATTTGAGATTGTTCTATTATTGATGAATGATTTGAGGCTTAAGACTACTGAAAGCTAAATTGGCGTATATTCAGAACTAGTTCGTGTACAGGCTCTGAACTGATTTGATTTCTACTTGCAGAGCCCGAGAGAAACCGAAACTAACAAGTTGAGCTTCTCGAGAAGCGTCAGCCGAATTTATCATGCCATCAAACATAAATTGCAGTACAAATTTTAATCTACAATAATCCTAGAAAAGATATAACAGTACATACAAGTATATTTTGAGCAATCTGCAAGAACATGAACAGATCGGGGAAAGAGAATCGAACATTCACAATCTTTTGTACAAGTAAAATAGGCTTTGATATATCTCCTGTAATATCAAATATTGTACTCCAATGATTCATAAAATTGCTAGTTTTACAATGCAGATCATGGAGAGGAAGGCATGATCGGTGACTTTACATGAAATTTGCCTGCAAGATTTCCTGTGTTAGGCATCTTTCCGTCAAAACAAAACAGAGAAAAATCTGGCCGAGCCGCTACAATATAACGTGCACCACACCTACGCCAGACCTGCTGCTTTACCATGAAAATCTTGGAGCAGCCAAAACGTGTACATGTATATATCTATATATCTATATCTATGCACAGTAATGCCTCGAGTAAAACCTCTTAAATTACAATATAACTGAATCTGAATTGCATACTTCTCCCAAAATAGAAAACTTCATCACGGCGACTTTGATTCGCCGTCAAGACCTACACTATTATGTCCTTTGGAAGGACCTGACGGAGGAATGCGGCTTCCCTTCATCAGAAACCTAAACCTGTGATAGAATCCCTTGGACAATTCTGCGACATTTGCTGAACTCAAAGGCAACCTTTCTGCAACATTTGCTGCACTCAAAGGCAGCCTTTCTGTGACAATTTCACGGCTCCTGACCATGTAAACTTGTTCATCGGGGCCATGTCGAGCCCCCGGTATGACCGGAAGAACAATGAGCAACAGAAACAGCGCAACGGTAGCCATTTTAAGGATTTAAACTCACAGAGACCTCCAAACCTTGAATTTCAGAAACAGAACCAAAGAAGGCAAAAAGGGGTGAATAATGATATGAGGCGAGTCAAATAATCAGATTGATTTTAGAATATGCGGTTAGGTTTGCTTGTTGCGCAAGACTAAGGAAGAAGCGAAGCAGCCGCAGCGGTCCAGTCTAAATGTCAAAGATGTCGCCATTTGTAACCGATGAATTGGTCAGGCATTAAATGCTATATCGTGGAGCGCCACTTGCCCTAATCGCCTTCCTGTCGCGTGACCGCGTCATAGCCAACTTTATCGGAAACACTGTGAGACGCCAGAATTCTAGGGCATATATTTTTCATTCGCCTGGAAAATATTATAATACACTATACCCTGCACACCCCTCCGACTCCGCGTATGGGCGGCTTAAAAAGTCAAGGCAAACAAGCCTCCCAAATTCTGCGCTGTCGAGGGGAATTAATAACTTTCGATGTTGGGCGGAGCACAATCCGGGAACCCGGGATGAATAGCCCGACCTTCCGTATATATTTTTTAATTGTAATTTAATGTTTTATTGTACGAAATTGGGGTTTGTTGTGAATGTAAAGATTTTCATGATTTTTATTTGGAGTTGTTGAATAGATTTATTGAAATAAAATTCTTTATGGCTTAAAGTTTTTTTTTTTTTTTATTGAAAGAAGAAACATATAAAAAACAAATATACAACATATAACAGTTACACAGGAAGAACATCATAACCCAGCATGCCAGCAGTCACAGCAAACCAATAGCAATGCTGTTGGTTTTATGGCTTAAAGTTGTTTTTTTATCAAAATCTGATTGTATGTGAAAAAGTTATTGTATGAATATATTGTGCGAGTTTTTTCCAAGGAAAAAAAATATCTAATTAATTTTTAATTAAAAAATATGATATTTTTAAGTTTATGTGAATATGTAGAATGTTTATTATAGAAAATGTATCTGTTTAATTGAAGATTTTTAAAAATAGCTTTTAATATTAATTTTGGTTAGAAAGAAAATTTAACATAAAGGATTTTTTAAGAAATTAATTTTAGATAATGGGGTCTTTTATAACAACAATTATATGTTTTAGTGAAATATGGAAAGGTTTTTTTCTATTCGTAAAAAATTTAGATTCTGAGTTTTAAATTTATGGATTCTACTTTTTTTAATATGTAAATTTACAATTTAGATGATTCATAAATATCTTTTTAACTATTTATTGGAAGATTTTCTCTAACTACTACATTGAAACCAAGATACATTTAAACTAATAGAGATTTATTTTTGACATCAATCAAATTTTGAATTAGAATATATGATTAATAATTACCATGCATGTTTCATATTGAAATATTCTATCTAGCAAATAAGATTCTAATAATTAATTACAATCGTTTAAGATATGAAAATCATGTCATTATCATTGACACCGATAATAAAAATATCAAAAAAAACATCATCATTCTTAAAAAATATATTATAAACACATCATTCTTAATCATTCTTAATAATAGATATAAGACAATCTAAATCTAAATCAAATACCATCAATATACATTCCACTAAAAACTAATAATTGTAGTACATATTTTTTATTAAAATTAATATAACAACCAATTTTAAAATAATTAAAAAACAAATATCTAAATGCAACCTTAAACCTCTACTAAAGATTCACTCGCAATACCCATTTCATGTACAAATATGATCTGAAACATTGAATATATCAAACTAATTTCATGAATGGTTCTAAATGAGCCCACCAAGGATAAGTCTTGCTAAGTGCAAGGCTCCGACATCATTAGGAATGAGATTAGGATCATGCCTCAGACGAATTTGGCAAAATGGATAGTCCTCAATCCTTGGCTCTTAACCGAAGAGGTTCAACTTATGACTTGTACTCCCATATCAGATAGCTAAAACGAACCTATGTTTGATATAAAACCCTCTATGAATTAATATGATCTAAATGAACCTAAATTCTACACATAAATATATCAAACAAATTCCATTCAAATAAATCCACAAAGTGATAAGATTTGGAGTCTGGTTGACTTTGTGGAGGGTCCCTTGCAACATGATTTATGTATTTCTTTAGGGAAGATGTGGGCTTCCATGCCTAGCAAAAGGCTTTTGTTCGAAATGGAATTTTTTATGTAAGCACAAGGTACAATTTTAATATTAAATTAATACTATTAATTGTGTGGGGACTAAAACGATAATAGCGGGACTTAAGGAGTCCACATAACATAATGCGAGGGACAAGGAAGTGTGGCGTGGGGTATGTGGGGTTTTCACACTTACAAACCTTAGAACCCGGGTAACAGTTGGGCCTTGGGATTTGTACCAGATTATTTTAAAGGTCTTCCTATTAATAATTTATGAGGTATTCTTTTATCAATACTTTTTAAATTTAGCGTTGATGGGCCTTTTGGCACATCTGCCCTAGGTTTAGGACGTGGAGGTTATAATTAACTTTTTGGGTACTATTAATTCTGTTTCCATCTGATATTCAAAAGATTTGGTCAAACAAAAATGCTTCAACCACAAGAAGAATGATAACAGAAAGAATTAACTATTAAAAAAGATAAGGGTGTGTAAAGTTTGTTGTGACGTAAAGGCAGGACATGCAATATCTCTAAATATTTAGCTAAAATATACGTGAAGAATATGGTGCACATGACATTTTCAACACAATAGAATAGACAATTGTTTTTAAAACTAGTTTATTTATAAAAATAATATTATTGCTAAAGTTCATATATTTGGATGGACTTAACCAACGGCTTGAAATTCATTTTATATCTCTTCTATCTATCATTGCTATTATATTTGGCTTACAATAAGTCTAATCCAAATCTAAGCTAAGAGGAATGCAATTTGTTGTACTTTTAGTTAGAATATGTTCAATTGAGAATATATGATTTTGCAGCTGAATTCATTCTATGCAAGAATCTTTTATATTTTAATATTTATTTCTTTTCATTTTATGTTTATTTTAGTATTTTTATTTGCTGAGTATAAATGATGATCTTTTTTATTATTTAAAATATCAAAAAAAAAATTATTGAATATTTTATGAAATTCTATGACAAAAAAAAAAAATTACTTTAATTTTTCAACACTTGTTTAATCTCTTAATTTAATGATTGATGATGAGTTTCGATCAAAGTTCTCTTAGACAGTTGACACCTATTATTGGTCTATTTTGTTGAGGTAGGGTGTAGTCTTAATTAATGTTCAACCATGACACACAATAGAGATACTATCTGATGTGGCATTTTGATTAGTTGGTGGGAGTTTGGGAGATATCTGAAATGAAGTGTGTGATGTTTCCCACCATCTTGTAAATGAGTTATAATCTAAAGCTATGTGGTACCCATGGTTGATTACCTACTAAAGGACATACGGTAGCAATCATTACACAACATTACGAGTTCATGGAGTTTGCACTAAGAGAAAAATAATCTATAAAAATGACCAAATTCTACATAGGTCATAAATTTATGTAGAATATTCATGATTGGCCTACCTCTTTGATTACAAAAGAAAAGGGGAGATTCTTTGATATTGAGGAATCATCTTATTGGTGATGTGGTCAAGGATTTAACTCCTCTCTCTATATATTGGATTTACAACTATCTCCCCTCATAAATTCAACATGTAGCCTCCCTTGTGGCAAATTTAAATGATGACACACACTCGATAGGGGTATGCAAGTATTTGGTAGAGGATATCTCTAATTTCATCACAAGATTTGTGTAGATTTTGTTTGATTCCCTAATAGATCTAACTTTCACACCTTCTTTCTTTCCCTTATTTTTGTACATAAATGAGTTGCTTACATAGGACAATAGATGCAATCTTGCACATCCATTCTTATTATCAAGTGTTGTATGTAAAAAATTGTCAATAAACCTATCTTTTCTATTTGTTGTGTTTGAACACTTAAACCTTCTTATTTCTAGAAACATCCAAACCTTCTTGTATATACAGATTGGCTTTACTTTCAAGAACATTAATATAAGCAATTGTGACTCTCTCTCTTTGATTCTGAATTTGAATTTTAAAAGAATAAATATTTATTTAGTCTATATGTATTAAGATGTGCTTACTTTCCACTTCCATTGATTAATGATTCACAAGTTTATAAACTTCAACTATAAATAGTAGGAGAAAGTTCTCTCCTATAGGCATATCACCTTCTTTGAATAAAATTATTTTTATGCATTTTTCTTCTTCTTTTTTCTTCCACAAACAATTAACTAAGATTTTATTGCATATATTATAAGGAGCTAGCATTTTAACCTTGGAGGTCATCCTATATTTTGGGTCACATGATTTATAAACTCTCCTTCATTTTGCACTCTATGGTCGGTACTAGTACTTAATATATATCATATTAAAAAACTCAACTTCATCTATAAAATAACGAATATTAATTTATATAAAACAATCTTTATTCTATAAATCTAAGGCATGATGAAAACAAATATTCTTATGAAATATGGTGGTCAAATTTTTTTAAAAATCCTAAAATGTACTGAATAAATCTTAAAACATTTTCTTTACATAGACTTTTTTTTAAGATTTTTTCTAAACCTAACTTCATTGGAAGAGCACAAATTCTCTTTTTTTTTCTTTCTAAAATTCGAACACAGAATTATTATTATTATTTATAGGTGAGCATGTTTGTTTTAATGAATATTCTTGTTCCAAATTGTGGCCCATGAGAATAATTAGACTAGTGATGAAAAGAGATATTAGTAGTCCTTATCAACCAAT
>VDFB02074959.1:0-24787 GCA_007258455.2 Sequoia sempervirens
TCTACATGAGACAAGAAAATATATAAAATACTATTTTTTGATGTCATTATGGGAATTTTGAGTTTCTAGTTGTGTCCTTTGGTCTCACTAATTCTTCAAAAAATTACAATCCTACGTGAATCATGTTTTTTGTAAGCACTTGAGGAAGTTTGTGTTATTTTTCTTTGAGGATATTTTGATATATAGAAAAAATGAGAAGAACATTTGAAGCCTTTGGATATAGTAAATTGGGAATTATAGAAACACAATCTCTCTTTGCAAAGATGTCCAAATGTGAGTTTGGGTCAACAAAGATATATTATTTTGGACATGTCATAAGTGCTAAAGGAGTCCCTATTGATCAACAAAAGATCCAAACCATTCTAGACTAGCTACCTCCTACAAAATTATCTTAACTATGAGGTTTCTATAGACTATTTGGCTATTATGGGAGGGTTGTTAGAGAATATTCTTAGTCTATGACACCCCTCACTAATCTGACTAAATCCAGAGCTTTTGAATGGATAGAGGAAGCACAAAGAACTTTTGAGTTCAGCTGAAAGGGGGAATGAGTACTTGTCCAATTCTTGCAATTCTTGATTTATCACTTCCATTTGTTATTGAATGTGATGCTTCAAGTGAAGGAATTGGATTTGTTCTTTCTTTAAAAGGGACACCCCATAGCATTTGAAAGTAGGAAGTTGAGAGCCAATGAAAGAGGATATTCCATATATGACAGACATGCTTACCTTAATGCATCCCTTAGAGAAATTCCAACAATACCTAGTGTGCAAAAGATTTATGGTCAAATCATATCACAACAACCTGAATTTCTTCTTGAGTCAACATTTGAATGATAGGTGTGAGGAAGCTAAGGTAGCAGGACAACTTACTACACTAACCTTGAGAGGAGAATAATGCACAACTTTTACAGATATTTAACAATTACAAAAACTTAAACATAAATAAACAAAAGTATCATGCATACCACAACACAATGATTTACATGGGGAAAACCCTTTCGGGAGAGAAACACCACACTCCAAAAGCCACCCAATATATTATTCAGAATCAAAAGATTACAATATACTTATAGAGAAAGCTTCTCATAGGAGTATCACCACTAGATATCAAGAGACACCACGACTGTTATTAGTGTAATGCCCCGCCTTGGTTACCAATATAACAAAGTGTAATGAGTAAAGTTAATCGAATAATTTTTTTTTAAAGTTAATTGATTACACAAATGCTATAAAGTTTACAAGACAGTGTTACATAAACATATTAATTATACTCAACACATTATCATAATTCAAGTACAAAACTAATGTCACGAATGTTCCAGTTTACATAACTTAATATAATCAATTATCCAACTGAACAAATTACAAAAGAGAGATTTTAACAAATCTCAATACAACAATAAGCTGGTACAATGAGTACACTCTTATACAAGAGGTGAGTTTACAAAGCATATAGTGTTCATCTGACATCTGAAATAATATCCACGAACAAGCTCTGCATCAACAGTCACGAACAAAGTAGTAACTGGAAACTGCTGCAAGCTTAGGATCAACTGCAAGAAAGTTCTAATAAAGGTGTAGCACGGTTTCCTCCCAACCGTAATGGAACCCAAAATTCACTCCCTCCGTGCTAGGAGATCTTGTGAGGTCCACAAACAAAGTAGGTAGAACATCATGTTGCGGGGTTTTACAATTCCTGTCTGACACAAAAGCGTTTACAAATCAAAATGGATAAAATATGTTATCAAGTTACATTAAATTGGAAATCTCAAAGGAAACACCATCATGATATAGACTAAGAGTGTCATCCACATGCTTAGGATGGAGTTACTGTGAATCTTCCTAACTACCCATTTTTCAAGAGTTGCCACTGGTAGTCTCTACCCATCCCGACCCCTATCTGCAGGACCAATGTGGAGTCACTTCATCTTTTAGGAGACAAGACTTGCCATTCCAGGCCTTCTCAACCTTTTCTCAACCTAAACGAGCGTTAAGAAAGTAGGCGAGGAAAACATTATCTGAATTAGTGTTTACAACTACCCAACCCCTAATACATTAGTTAGGTTTTCACTTAATTAACACACCTACGATAGGTTACCCAGACAATCACTTCCATATTTCGGCCCCTACCGCAAGCCACTCTTCTATAACATGACTCAACATAAAATCAATCTAGGGGATGCTATCAAGCACAAAAATCAAAACCAGAATGTTTACATCCTTCACTAGAGGCAAATCACAATCTCTAGGATGTCACTTCGAAAGACCACAAAATAGTACAAAGCTATACCCCCAAATAAATAATCATCATGATTGAGCAACATAGTTTAGAGATTAATAATCTTGTCAATGTGATTTTCACTTTCCTAGACTATAAGGAAATGAAACATATATCACCAATGTTACGAATGTATACACAACCAACTTTTAACATGAATCAATCTTCAAGAATTTAAATTCCTTATAAAAGAACTACATAGATGATCATTAACTGAAGTGTATTAAGTTTATAATACAAATTTTACTTCACTAGTTTTGATAAAATAGAAATAAACTTTTTAATGTTGTGTGAATACCACTGACAATCACATTTAACTAATTTCATTAAATAAAGAATTTATATTACAAATAATCCATAGATATTGTTATATTACTAATGATTTTCAAGAATTGTATATACTATCATTATATATTAACAATACAAACTCTTTATATTTTACACTACAATTTCCTTGAAAATAAAACAAAATAAAAGAAATATTTCACTTATAAAACAAAACTACACTTAACTGTACTTAACTACACTTGTATATAATTAATATCTAATATTAGATAGATTATAAATCAAGATTTTCTAATTAAGGAAACTGTGCGATTTATGCATGCATGGCAAGTTGGACTAAAGACAAGTCTAAGCTCATAAGTATATATCACAACTATGCGTAACCACTGGAACTTCATGCATACAATGCATGAGATAATTGCAGGTAAGAATCTGTCTGATTTATGCATGTAAGGGTAAGTTACTTTTTGGTTAAGTAATAGTTTTCAAAATAAGGAAAAATCATAACTTCCAAGGATGGCTACGATGCCTTGCACCATGCATACCCATTAATTATAACATTTAATGACTTCAAGTTCTTGCGCTAAAACAAATTTACATCCATGCCTATACAGTATTCATTATTAAGATTTACATTTAAACCAAGCTTTTGATTCAATGTGCATGGAAAATCAAACAATAATATAACTAGATAATACTCAAGAATCAGACACTCTTCTGATACTAAGCAGCGCTGAATACTCAGGAGGAATTAATTTATAAGGGAAGGAAAGACAAGGATATAGAAGTAAAATTAGACGCAGAAGAGTCAGATCTGGATGCAGGAAAAAGATATAAAAGAATCTGAAGACATATGATAACATATGGAAAACAATTTAAAATTGTATAGGGACGTTACATAGCCAAAACTCATTCTAATCCCTTACAAAGGTTGCACGCATTCTTAAGTAAGGAGGTTAAAATATCAAACAGATTGGTAAACTATATTTATTATTTCCTTTTATTCAAAATGACTATAATACAAAGGTAATACAAAGAAGGTTAAATACTTTAGACTTCCTATTATATTCGAGTGCAGCGACTATGCTAGATTGTCAAAGGTTTCAAAAAGGTATAATAAAATCAATAAATTCCTATCACGTTCAAGTGTTTTAGCTAAGGCCGGTAGACAAAGAAATCAGAGAGATTATTTAAACCTCTACAACATTTTGTGTTCAAGTGCTGCAATTGTGAGTGGTTCCAATAAAATCAAGGAGGTTATTTAAAACCATATGCCCTTCCACGTTCAAGTACTGCCGCAAAAATAGATTACAAAGGAATCAGGAAGGTTAATTAAATCTATACACTCCACCATATTCAATAGCTGCTGTCGTGACAAGTTGAGAATGGAATCAGGGAGCTAAATAAATATCCACTCCCTTCTATGTTCCAGTGATGCGATGATGACAGGTCGCCAATAAAATCAAGAGGGTTAATAAAACCATGACAATATTTGAGTTTCAAAGACTGCAGCTGCGACAGAATAAGAAGGAAAATACACACTACTCTTGCTGCACTTTAAAGTCTTATCCAGAAATAAATATCAAGGGCACGTCTGGGTAAAACTTGGAGAACTAGATTCCCATAAACTCAATGTCCACAGATAGCGGCATTAAGCCCATAGTCATGCATCAAATGCTAAGAGTTTTCCTAGCTTTCATAAGCAACTGTCTTAAAACTAAAACATAATGTTGCAGAGAACACAAATCCATTAATATAAGTTGGTATGGCGACATATTACAATAGGGCATAAAAAGAACAGGGCAATGACTGGTAACACAAAATTTAAAATACCAAATGATTATTTTCCACCCATGTGATAGTTCTGAGGGAATCAAGAATGGCTTCAAAGAGGAAATGTGTGAAATAGAACAATAACGCCTGAGTGACAAATCCTGCACAAGAGTACAAGAAAGAAACCATGCTCAAACGATGTTGAAAGACGAATACAGAGATATAACTATTGAGAATAAGAACTCATATCAAAACTTCTGAAACAATAATTTTTAGACTAAAATCAAATACTTTAGATCTCTAAGAATCCCATCCTAGCATCTATACTTAATTTCAAGAGGGAATACAATTTCTGCGTCTTTATCCATTAGAATTAGGAAATTAAAGTTAGCAAGGAACCTGGACTCTTGGAGACAAAATCTGATGCACAAATTAGTGGTTGATTCTATGCTTCCCCGCTGCTACTTTCAATTCTCCAAAGCTTTATTACATCCCTGGCCGTTTGAATTTCCCAAAATTTTCTTTTTCGAACAGAACCTCAAGCCTAGTCAAAAGCGTGGTCAAATTTCATTCACTGTGCTGAAAGTATTGTCAAAAATTAAAATCCAGAAGCAGCTTCAGCACTCCAAATCCTCATGATCTCTGTAAACAGTTTCCCCAAATTTTCCCCAAAGCCAGCAGCCATCCTACAGAAATTTCCAGCCCTAAGATAACCAATTCCTGTCCCTTTTGAAGTGCAACCCCATTTTTCCTAATATGGTCGACCAATTCAACCTATCATTTACTCTGGATCCCTCTGTTTTAATTATCTTTCAGTTAGCAATTTATCACTTGAAGAAAACTTCTTCTCAAATAAAACTATTTCCACAATTACAGGCACTAAACAGGAAATAGATATTATCTACAGCCGCATGGGTGAAGAGGTAAATGTAATACGTATTTAGAAATTATAAGCATTGGCCAAATTCTAATCATCGAGACAATAGTCAATTACAAAGCCAATAGATTTAGTTTAAAATGGCTGCGCCCAGGTTTAGAGGATAAATTTTATATATTAAAATTGTAAGCTGTCATTTTATAGTTGAAAATAAATAAAAATACCAGTGGAAGACTTTATCTTCAAAAATTCAATAAAAGAGAATTACAAATATTAACAGACCGGTATCAAGTTTATTATTCTACCAGTTATACCCTACACATGCTATGGATTTCTTCTGCAAAATTCAGAGGGTTAAGACAAGAAGATAGGATATAGTATCACCAAATTCTATGAAGACCATCAACATATATATATAACATCATCAATAATGGTACAAGGTGATGGCGTAGGAAGGACTGGATATAGGTAAAAGAAGAGGCTTAAATTTTATTATAGGATTTATGACCAAATCAACACTTGTATCATTCAACTCAAAGAGTAATTATTCCATAACATTTGATTGTTGAATCTAACAATTTTCTGTTTAATTTGCACAACAAAAACAACAATAATATTATTTTAATTACCACATTGCAAAGAAATAACTTATTTAATTTAACTAATAAATTAAATCATTAACGTTGGTTGAAATATTAATAAACATTTAATAAGATTAAATATTATAAATTTGCAACCACAAAACAATATATGTTTGAACATGACAAGACAAACTGGGCTACACGGGGTAAAATAGAGATACTCATTCAAAAATGAACGATGGTTTAAAAAGACCTGTCAATACCTCCGACAACATATTTATAATGAATTAGGGTACACTCAGACCTGACAAGCAGGTGGAGCTGTTACCCGATACCTATGTCTGCAGGAAAACATTAAGGTTAAAACATGTATATATAAACTCATGTTAGAAAACACACTGTGAATAAGAATTGCAGTGTGGCAGGATACTCACGAATGAGTAATGCCACACTATCTTCTTCACCAACACAAACAAACAAGATCAATAATATACAATCATATCAACATGATAACATAAGCAATAATCATAAACAATTAAACCATAAAATGTACACGAGTCTACCATAGTATCATCAAACTAACATAACCAAATAACCAGGATGTCAAAGTATCATCCGCAAAATTAAAACAACATAGTATCCAAAATCAGCTCTGAAATGAAACAACATAATATCAAATCAATCTAAAACATCTATCAAGCAGAATCAAACTTAACAGTATGTCGAAACTGGAGGGACACTAAATCCTCCCCCCCTAGGATAAGGCTTACTCCTGGAAGCCTGCAAACAAAAGTAAATAACAAACACATCCAAAATACGTCCTCTGAAGAGATAGAAGACTCGTCACTGGGGTCCCACTGAACCCGTACCTAGTCAATGTCTCGATCCTTGAGGATCAACTCTCGACTCTGAAGGATGTGCACGGTTCTCAAAGAATGATGCGTGTCCTCCACTAAAAACCTCTCTGACTACACTCTAGAGCTCGACCTGGTGGTTATCCACCATGGTAAACAACCTTTGTGATCTTCCTGTGTCTCCTAGTATTGGCTCTAAAGTCGTCGGTCTCTGACTGAAACTAGAAGTGGCCTCTTGAGGACATTGACGAGCAATGTGACCTCGTTGACCACAAGAGAAATATTCTATACTCCTTCTAAATCCTCTATCACTAGGAGGTACACTAGACCATGGAAAACTACCTCCACTAACCACAGACAGAGAACTCTATGCTGGATGATTGAAATGATTACGACGAGATCGTAACCAACTTTGATATTTTTTTCTTTTGAAACCAAATAACACCATGTTGGGACTGAGAACTCTTACGCTCCGACCGTGAGGGTTGTTGCTGCTCACCCTTAGTGGGTACCTGAGGCCCCTTGGAGAAGCTCGCAACCTGAGATTGACCACCCTAAGATCCAACACCAATGGAAGGTGCACTACCAATTTGGACCCTCGTCTGTCCACCTAAGACCATAGATAGATTTTCTTCAACAGTTTGAGCCTTGTCCATGGCTACCACCATGATCAACGACTCAAGCGAAACTTGGAAAAGTGATTCCCACTGACCACCTCCATGACCGCCTCCATGGCCATGACCACGACCTCTACCACAACACCTAGGCATGCTCCTACACAAATACCAAGACAAGTCTTGTTATAAAACAAACAAAGCAAACGAAAAACACGACAACCAAATCTAATGTCCTAACAACCTAATGGGCTCATTAATCCAGAGCACCCAGTGTTAGAACCTTTGCTCTGATACCAATCTGTAACGCCCCGCCTTGGTTACCAATATAACAAAGTGTAATGAGTAAAGTTAATCGAATAATTTTTTTTTAAAGTTAATTGATTACACAAATGCTATAAAGTTTACAAGACAGTGTTACATAAACATATTAATTATACTCAACACATTATCATAATTCAAGTACAAAACTAATGTCACGAATGTTCCAGTTTACATAACTTAATATAATCAATTATCCAACTGAACAAATTACAAAAGAGAGATTTTAACAAATCTCAATACAACAATAAGCTGGTACAATGAGTACACTCTTATACAAGAGGTGAGTTTACAAAGCATATAGTGTTCATCTGACATCTGAAATAATATCCATGAACAAGCTCCGCATCGACAGTCGTGAACAAAGTGGTAACTAGAAACTGCTGCAAGCTTAGGATCAACTGCAAGAAAGTTCAAATAAAGGTGTAGCACGGTTTCCTCCAGACCATGTGGAACCCAAAGGTCCACTTCCTCCATGCTAGGAGATACTAACAGGTCCACAAAAAAAGTAGGTAGAACATCATGTTTACGGGGTTTACAATTCACAATACGACACAACGTTTACAAATCAAAACAAATAAAATCTCAGTATCAAGTTACATTAAATTGTAATCTCAACAAAGGAAACACCATCATGATATAGACTAAGAGTGTCATCACATCACTGGGATAGGTTACCCTGGCGAATCTTCCTAGACTACTGGCCCTCTCCAAGAGTTACCCTAGTAGTCTCTACCGATCCCCGGCCCTTATGCAGACAATTGTGGAGTCACTTCATCTTTCAGAAGACAAGATGAGGACTTGCCATTCCAGGCCTTCTCAGCCTTTTCTCAACCTAAATGAGCATTAAGAAAGTAGGTGAGGCAAACATTATCTGAATTAGTGTATACAACTACCTAACCCCTAATACATTAGTTAGGTTTTCACTTAATTAATACACCTATGATAGGTTACCCAGGCAATCACTTCCGGATTTCAGCCCCTACCGCAAGCCACCCTTCTATAACATGACTCAACATAAAATCAATCTATGGGATGCTATCAAGCACAAAAACCAAAACCGGAATGTTTACATCCTTCACTAGAGGAAAATCACAATCTCTAGGATGTCACTTCGAAAGACCACAAAATAGTACAAAGCTATACCCCCAAATAAATAATCATCATGATTGAGCAACATAGTTTAGAGATTAATAATCTTGTCAATGTGATTTTCACTTTCCTAGACTATAAGGAAATGAAACATATATCACCAATGTTACGAATGTATACACAACCAACTTTTAACATGAATCAATCTTCAAGAATTTAAATTCCTTATAAAAGAACTACATAGATGATCATTAACTGAAGTGTATTAAGTTTATAATACAAATTTTACTTCACTAGTTTTGATAAAATAGAAATAAACTTTTTAATGTTGTGTGAATACCACTGACAATCACATTTAACTAATTTCATTAAATAAAGAATTTATATTACAAATACTCCATAGATATTGTTATATTTCTAATGATTTTCAAGAATTGTATATACTATCATTATATAATAACAATACAAACTCTCTATATTCTATACTATAATTACCTTGAAAATAAAATAAAATAAAAGAAACATTTTCACTTATAAAACAAAACTACACTTAACTACACTTGTGTATAAATAATATCTAACATTAGATAGATTATAATTCAAGATTTTCTAATTAAGGAAACTGCCTGATTTATGCATGCATGACAAGTTGGACTAAAGACAAGTATAAGCTCCTAAATAAATATCACAACTATGCGTAACCACTGGAACTTCATGCATTCAACGCATGAGATCTGATTTATGCATGTAAAGGTAAGTTACTTTTTAGTTAAGTAATAGTTTTCAAAATAAGGAAAAATCATACCTTCCAAAGGATAGCTATGACGCCTTGCACCATGCATACCCATTAATTATAACATCTAGTGACTTCAAGTTCCTGCGCTAAGTCAATTTTACATCCACGAATATACAATATTCATTATTAAGATTTACATTTAAACAAAAGCTTTTGTTCCAATTTGCCTGGGAAATCAAACAATAATATAACTGGATAATATTCAAGAATCAGACACTCTTCTGATATAAAGCAGCGCTGAAGACTCAGGTGAAACAATTTATAAGGGAAGGAAAACCAGGATGAAGAAGTAAACTTGTACGCAGATGAGTCAAATCTGGACGCAGGAAACTGGTATAAGAAAAATCTAAGAAAAAACGGATGATAACGGATGGAAAACAATTTAAATTCGTACAGGGACGTTTTCATGAACAAAACTCACAGGGACTTTTTCATAGATAAATCCCACTCTAATCCCTTTCAGAGGCTGCGCGCATTCTTAAGTAAGGAGGATTGAATATCAAATGGATTAGTAAACCATATATATTATTTCCTTTTATTCAAAATGAATATAATACAACGGTAATACAAAGAAGGTTCATGCTTTAGACTTCCTATTATATTTGAGTGCAGCGACTGTGCTAGATTGTCAAAGGTATCAAAAAGGTATAATAAAATCTATAACTTCCTATCACGTTCAAGTGTTGCAGCTGAGACTGGTAGATAATGAAATCAAAGAGATTATTTAAACCTCTACAACATTTTGTGTTCAAGTGCTGCAACTGTGAGTGGTTCCAATAAAATCAAGGAGGCTATTTAAAACCATATGCCCTTCCACGTTCAAGTACTGCCACTGTAATAGATTGCAAAGGGATCAGGAAGGTTATTTAAATCTATACACTCCACCATGTTCAAGAGCTGCTATCGTGACAGGTTGAGAATGGAATCAGGGAGCTAAATAAATATCCACTCCCTTCTATGTTCCAGTGATGCAGTGATGACAGGTCGCCAATAAAATCAAGAAGGTTAATAAAACCATGACAATATTTGAGTTTCTAAGACTATAGCTGCGACAGAATAAGGAGGAAAATACACACTACTCTTGCTACACTTTAAAGTCTTATCCAGAAATAAATATCAAGGGTAGATGCAGGTAAAACTTGGAGAGCTAGATTCCCATAAACTCAATAATCCCGCAGGATAGGCACTAAGCCCATGGTGTATGGTACTGCTGGGTTTCCTAGCTTCCACAAGAACTGGCTGTCTTAAAACTAAAACATAATGAATGCGAGAGAACACAAATCCATTAATATAGTTGGTATGAAGGTATATTACAATAGAGGCATAAAAAGAGCGAGTATTTGGTAACACAAATTTAAAATACCAATGATTATTTTCCGATACATGTGATAGTTAGAGGGAATCAAGAATGGCTTCAAAGAGGAAACATGTGAAATAGAACAATAGCGCTGAGTGACCAGCACATAGAATTACAAGAAAACCATGCTCAAAGCGATGTTCAAACACGAATACAGAGATATAACTACTGAGAATAAGAACTCATAACAAAACTTCTGAAACAATAATTTTCAGACTAAAAGCAAATACTATTAGATCTCTAAGAATCCCATCCCAGCATCTATGCTTAATTTCAAGAGGGAATACAATTTCTGCATCTTTACCCATTAGAATTAGGAAATTAAAGTTAGCAGGGAACCTGGACTCTTGGAGACAAAATCTGATGCACAAATTAGTGGTTGATTCTATGCTTCCATTTGCTACTTTCGATTCTCCAAAGCTTTATTCGTCCGGCGTTTGAATTTCCCAAAATTTTCTTTTTCAAACAAAGAACCTCAAGCCTAGTCAAAGCGTGGTCAAATTTAGTTCCTTTGTGCTGAAGAGAAGTATTGTGAAAATTAAAATCAAAAGTAAGCCCGGCCTCCAAATCCCTCATGATCTCACGTAAGCTTGATTTCCCAAATTTCCCCCAAAGCCGGCTGACCATCCTACAGAAATTTCCAGCCCTAAGATAACCAATTCCCGTCCCTTTTGAAGTGCAACCCCATTTTTCCTAATATGGTCGACCAATTCAACCTATCATTTACTCTGGATCCTTCTTTTTTAATTATCTTTCAGTTAGCAATTTATCACTTGAAGAAACTGTTCTCAAATAAAATTTATTTTCCACAATTCTGTGAGGGCACTAAACTGAGGGAAATAGATCTTATCAGTATACCGGGTGAAGAGTAAATGTAATCACGTATTTAGAAATTACATAATCATTGGCCAAATTCTAATCATGAGACAATAGTCGATTACAAAGCCAATAGATTTAGTTTAAAATGGATTTAATACAGAGTTTAGAGAGGATAAATTTTATATATTAAAATTGCAAGTACATCATTTTATAGTTGAAAATAAATAAAAATACCCGATTAGGAAGACTTTATCTTCAAAAAATTCAATAAAGAAATTACAAATGATAGCAGGACATTATCAGGACATTATTCTACCAGTTATACCCTACACATGCGATGGATTTCTTCTGCAAAATTCAGAGGGTTAAGACAAGAAGATATGATATAGTATCACCAAATTCTATGAAGACCATCAACATATATATATAACATCATCAATAATGGTACAAGGTGATGGCGTAGGAAGGACTGGATATAGGTAAAAGAAGAGGCTTAAATTTTATTATAGGATTTATGACCAAATCAACACTTGTATCATTCAACTCAAAGAGTAATTATTCCATAACATTTGATTGTTGAATCTAACAATTTTCTGTTTAATTTGCACAACAAAAACAACAATAATATTATTTTAATTACCACATTGCAAAGAAATAACTTATTTAATTTAACTAATAAATTAAATCATTAACGTTGGTTGAAATATTAATAAACATTTAATAAGATTAAATATTATAAATTTGCAACCACAAAACAATATATGTTTGAACATGACAAGACAAACTGGGCTACACGGGGTAAAATAGAGATACTCATTCAAAAATGAACGATGGTTTAAAAAGACCTGTCAATACCTCCGACAACATATTTATAATGAATTAGGGTACACTCAGACCTGACAAGCAGGTGGAGCTGTTACCCGATACCTATGTCTGCAGGAAAACATTAAGGTTAAAACATGTATATATAAACTCATGTTAGAAAACACACTGTGAATAAGAATTGCAGTGTGGCAGGATACTCACGAATGAGTAATGCCACACTATCTTCTTCACCAACACAAACAAACAAGATCAATAATATACAATCATATCAACATGATAACATAAGCAATAATCATAAACAATTAAACCATAAAATGTACACGAGTCTACCATAGTATCATCAAACTAACATAACCAAATAACCAGGATGTCAAAGTATCATCCGCAAAATTAAAACAACATAGTATCCAAAATCAGCTCTGAAATGAAACAACATAATATAAAATCAATCTAAAACATCTATCAAGAAGAATCAAACTAAACAGTATGTCGAAACTGGAGGGACACTACAATTAGACTCTCAGAATGCACACCCATCTACATACATCCCACCAGTGTCTAACAAGATTTTTTAAACCTTCTATAATTAGGGTTTTATAAGTTCATTATTCATTTGACATGTTAACAGAAAAACCTTGATGTGTTAGCAGGGAAAAAGCTTGATATGTTAGCAGGGAAAAACCTTGACGTGTCAGTGGGAAAAAACCCTAACATGTTAGCGAAAAAATATGCCACATACAAACATGCATCCTATCAATAAATCATATATTATTTCAAGGTTGAGACACATTTTCCCAAAAAATTGATCCCACTTGTCGAACACCTTGCAAGGACAACGAAAGGGTGTCATCATCATCTCTAATTTCTAGGGGCCGAAAGGCACATAGTCTCTGAATAGCATCTGAACTTCTTTGTGCTCACAAGCTTAGTGAAAGAATTAGCAACATTCATCAAAGTATCTACCTTAACCAGCTTCACCCTACCATCTTCAACCATATCTCTAACAAAATGATATTGTACATCAATGCGCTTGGTCCTGGCATGAAACATTGAGTTCTTGGCTAAACATATCACACTTTGACTATCACAATAAACTATCACTGTACCTTATTTCATTCCAATATTTGAACATAGTCTCTTAATCCAAATGGCTTCTTTACAAACATGAGTAGCTTCCATATACTCTTCTTTAGTAGTGGAAAATGCAACCACAACCCATCACTTACTCATCCAACTAATTGCATCACCAAATAAAGTAAACACATAAGCACCGATGGATCTTCTGCTATCAACATCACCTACCCAGTCTAAATCTACATAACCATAGCAGATATCAGGAATAAATACTAATCCTTATTACTATGATAACATAAGGAATAATCTGAGGTACCACTCAAATATCTGAAGAGTCTTTTAATTGCATCCCAGTCAACTCTACCAAGATTAGACATATATATGGAAAGAACTCCCACTACTTGGGAAATGTTTGGTCTAGTACAAACCATAGCATACATCAAACTTCCAATTGCATTTTGGTAAGACACTTTGCTCATGTCTTCCATATTTAATGGAGATGTTGGACAATTTGAAATAGACAACTTAGTTCCAACTAAAACAGGAACACACAATCTCTATGATCCTGCATATCAAACCTTTGTAAAATTGAGTTGACATACTTGCTTAGGCCAAGCCATAGCTTTTTGTTCACTCTATATCTTTTAATTTCCATCCCAAGAATGTTTTTAGCTACTCCAAGATATTTCATTTCAAATTTAGCAAAGTTGAGATTTTAGTTATGAAATCGTACCTTTCCCTCTACTAATAAATAACATATCATTATGTTTCAAAGATGTCATTTCTTCATCCATAGCAATCTTCTAAGATTCTACATCATTCATACCTAGTGCCTCTTCTACAAATTTGGGTTCATCCATGTTAGTATTCAAAGAAAAAATACATCTCCAATCTGCCGGTGAAATACCTTTCCGTAGTTTGTCTATTCCTTGAACCCTCTGAACCGGTGGGATTGGAGTTCCTCCTCACCTCTTAAAGAGACTAAAAGCCTCAGATGGGCTCTCCTCAACTGCCCATCTATCCCAACACATTGCCTCAATTCAGCTTTCTCAAGTGAAGGAAGTTGAATCACATCTTGGCTGCTGTTTTAGCTAGTAAACAAAGGAAGGAGAACTAGTTTCTCTAAAAATAACACTTCTACTATGTATTACCTTCTATGCAATAGGATCCCAAATCTTGTATCCTTTCACATCATAACTATATCTGATGAAGATACATTTCACAACCTTGTTCTCCAACTTTGTTCGCTTCTCCTTTGGCACATGTCCATATTCCTCACAACCAAAAACTTTAAGATGTCTTAATGAAGGCTTACGACCTGATCATGCCCCTATAGGCATCTTATCAACAAGAGCTGATGTAGAAGACCTATTAATCAGGTAACAAGCAATGGCAACAACTTCAACCCAAAACATTTATCCTAGGCTAGCACCACTCAACATACTCCTACCATTCTCCATCATTGTCCTATTCATTCTTTATGCAACTCCATTCTATTGTGGAGAATAGAGAGTTGTCTTCTGTCTATGAATAACACAATCTTTACAAAATCTATTAAAATCATTAGAGAAATTTTCACCGCCATTATCAGTCCTAAAACATTTTATTTTATTTCCAATCTACAACTCAACTGGTCATTGCTTTAACTTCTTTAAATTGACTGAAAACTTCATATTTACTCTTTACAAAATATACACATGTCCTACTATAATCATCAATAAATGAAACATAATATGTGGATTTACCAATTGAAGGAACATCTATAGGACCAAATACATCATAATGAATAAGATCCAATACACCACAAGATTTATGAGAAATCAAGTAAAACTCAATGTAGTTTTATTTTCCATAAATGCAATGCTCACAATAATTGAATTCAATATTACAATTAGACAAACCTTCAACAAGGGTTTTTTTTATTTTTTTAAAGGTCCTTAGACCTTTTCTCCCAATGTAGCCCAGGTCTCTTTGGGTGCCATAGCCCTTATATTTTGTAGGTGGCACCGCCGAGAGGGAACCATAGATTGCCAAAATATGACCATTTGTTGAAGGTAGAATCCCTCAGCCTGCCTATAGACTTTCTTTTCATGAAATTTTCTTGCACTCCAACGATTACATGCATCAAGATTATACAAGTATCCCATATAAATTACCTCTACCAATCTTATGGAGACCTCAACCATCTGCATCTGTCGCCATTCTTCTCTATACACCCATCAATTAGTTTCCTCCACTGGGATGAAAATTGCATTGCTAATCAGGGATATACAACACACCATTAATGGCTTTTTAGTATTCTACCATTGAGAGCAGCGCCTTGCTTTACCGATAGCGAACTCTAAATGGAGATCATCTACCCAAGTACACACCTTACCTCCATCCCGAAGATTTCTCATGTCCACAAAACCAGATTTCTGTGGGGTGTTATGAAAGATGCACACTGAGTCAGTGTAGCATGCATCATTACACATGGGTTACTGAAGCCTAATAAGTATGTCCAAAATGTTCCTTCTTAGACTCAGAATCAAAATCAAATTTCTTCTTTTCTTTTGTGCATTCCTTACAAGCATATCCAGGCTTACCACAATTCTAGAAAATAGCTTTGGTTTTTCCAGGAGATCTAGATCTCCCCTTGGAATTAGATTTTTCATGCTTTTCATTCTTCTTTCCTTTTTCCTTAGGTTTTCCACAAAAAATTAGGGCCTCCTTGGTAGTGATGGATACCTTCCTCCTCATCTCTTTAGAAGGAAAAGAACCCACCATATCTTCAGTCTTCAAGATAACAGAAGTACTCCCAATAGCCATAACAAGAGGATCCCACCAATCACATGAATAACAAAGCAAGATTTGATATTTCTCCTCCTCATCCATTTTGACACCAACTAATGTTAATTGAGCCACCAACATATTGAATGCTTCTAGGTGGTCTTTGATTCGTCCACCCTCTTCCATTCTGAAGGAATACAACTTCCTCAAGAAAATCTTGTTCACTAAAGATTTGGCTTGATACATCTCACAAGCTTCTTCCATAGTTTTGTGCAGAGGTCTCTTCATGGACATTTATTAAAAAAAATTCTACCAAGCACAATCTGATTAGACCCTTCTCTTTATAGTCCATAAAATCATATTGAGTCTACAACTTGAGTAGGATTTGGAGGCCTTGAAATATTCTCATCAACAACATCCCACAAATTTTGATCTATCAACAGATCCTCCATCTTTAGCTTCCACATCTTAAAAGTATTTCCAAAAATTTTCTCCACCTCTATTCTCCCTGATGAACTTGCCATCTAAAAATTCCCATGACAAGATCAGAAAGTGTCTTCTGCACAAGCTCCCACTCAAATCTAGATTAGTTCAAAAATCCCAACAACCCACAATTGTTCAAACCAAAGGTGATCAAGCTTTGATACCACTTGTAAGGAAGCTAAAGTAGCAAAAAAACTTCCTACACTAACCTTTAGAGGAGAATAATGCAAAAATTAAATAGAAATAAACACAAGTATCATGCATACCACAAAACAATAATTTACATGGGGAATACCCTTTCGGGAGAAAAACCCCACACTCCAAAAGATGCCCAATATATTATCCAGAAATCAAAAGATTACAATATACCTGCATAGCAATCTTCTCACAAGAGCATCACCACCAGAGATCAAGAGACACCACAACTGCTATTAGAATCTCAAAATACACACCCATCTACATACATCCCACTCGCTTATAACAAGCTTTTTGAAACCTTCTAGAATTAGGGTTTTATACTTGGTCACTTTTCATTTGACATGTTAGCAAAAAAACCTTGATATGTCAACATGAAAAATACTACCAATATACATCTTATGAATAAATCATATATGATTGCAAGGTTGAGACACATTTTCCCAACAATCGGCAGTAGAAATGAGTAAGTAAAATTCAATAATATGATTTTGATATCAAATATATGTTAAAGGGAAAAATAATATTGTGGTGGATGCAATATATAGGAGACCCACTCTATGTGATGTGTCCATCAAATCAAAAAACTTGAAGGATTCAATCATGGATGAATATGTCAAGGACCCTTTTGCTTCTAAAATTTAGGAAGGTATGGAGAAGGATGACTTGTATCTAGTGTTAGAAGGTTTGATTTTGTTCAAGAATAAAGTAAATTCCTGGTTTTTGAATTGAAGGTGAAGGAGAAGATACTGGAAGCTTATCATAATGCACATATGGCGAGGCACCTTTGATTCTATAAAACTTACTAGTAGATCAAAGAAATGTACACTTGGAATAGCCTTAAGACACTCTCTCACACATCAGGGGATGCATCACGTATCAATAGAACAAGGAGGAACAAGGATTTCTAGCTAGATTATTTTTTCCTCTTCCTATTCCAAAAAGTAAATGGGAGATTATCTCCATGGATTTCATTGATGGATTGCTTAGAGTGTAAGGAAAAGACTACACTTATGCTGTAGTGGACAAATTGACTAATTTTGCTCATTTATTTTCCATTTCTAGTGACTATAAAGCTTCACAAGTGGGAGAACTATTCTTCAAGGATTTTTTTCGGTTACATGGACTACCCAAGAAATTTTTTAGTGATAGATATATCTATTTCTTAGGGATTTTTTGAGAGAATTATTTCTTTTAACTAGAACTAAAATCACCCCTAGCACTAGCTACCATCCATAAATTGATGGGTAGATTGAAATTATGAAAAAATGGGTGGAAGGTTATTTGAAAAACTATATCACAAGCCAACAATATGCATGGGTCAAGTGGCTTCATTTGGGATAGTATTGCTACAACACCACTCACCACATGTCAATTGGAATGTATCCTTTCAAATAAATCTATAGATATGATGCTTTGAACTTTGTAGAGTTGGTTGTCATAGATAGTAGAGTTTTGACAACAAGCAATCTAGTCAAACAAATTCAAGTGATTCTGAAATTACACTAAATGATCACTTGCAAAATGCTTCAATCAACAGAAGGTGTATGTAGATAGGAAGCACATGGAAAGGTCATTTGAAGTATGGGATATAGTATTCATAAGTTTCTAAACATATAGTCATTCTTCCATCAAGAAAGGTAGAGTAGAGAATCTCAAGCCTAAGTTCTATAGGCCATACAAGATAATCTAGATAGTTAGAGAAGTTGCTTATGAGGTGAATTTTCATACATATAGAAAAATCCATAAATTTTTTTCATGTTTCTTATCTAAAAAGGGTTTTGGGATTGAATATATATTCTACAGTTGAGATACCACCATTATATGATGAAGGAAAACTCAATTTCATTCTAGAAGTTGTGATCGACACCCAAGTCAAGGATCTAAGAAATAGGAGCATAAAAAAATATCTTATTCATTGAAAAAAATTTCCAATTCAAGATGCTACCTAGGAAGGGCTTAAAATTCTAGAGCATCCAAACCTGCATTTCTTAAGGACAAGTAATGTTTGGAAGGGAGGATTTTTCATGACCCTTTTTTTGGAAAGACATTTACAAAGTGGAATCCAAGAATCCCTCCACATTTCTTCACAAAACACCCCTCTCTAGCTTGTGATTTGGAACATATTGTCTGTAATAATTCCCTCACATCATATCCAAACCTTAAGGAAAATGGATCACATACCCGAAAGATATTACCATCAAAAGATCACCAGTTCAGATTCATTGTATCAAAGGAGGACTCGTTCCAAGAATCCCTCTCCATACCTTTGTAGGAAAACATTTTGGCTTAAAATTTGGAACATAGCATCTATCATGACACTTGCACATCATATTCCAATCTTAAGAGGAATTGATTAGGTATTGGAAATATATTACTATTAGAAGATGACTGTGCTAGGCTATTGGCACCCACTACAACAAGTTTAAAGGAAGGATAAGACACCTCTAGATAATATGATAGTAATTATGAGTTTTCAAGAAGAAGGAAAGGGCTAGGAATGCATTTGGATAGTTCTACAAGATGGCACACCAATTCCTAAAAAATCTACTTTTTCCTTCAGGCTAACCTAGTGTAGTGTGTGAAATTTAAATTCTAGGCTTTGGCACCATTTTGGCTCAAGGCCAACTTTTTCCTTAAAGGAAATTTTAGCATATAAATGTAGGGAGTCAATTCATGTATTAGGTATCAAATTATTATGTCAATTTTCTATATTTTGGAATAACTATGTTCTAAACCCTTTTGTGGATGAAAACCCATAGGATTTGTGGTCATTAGACAAAAACCCAGTGATCACTAGGATCAGAGGATGAAACCCCTTTGGTTCCTAAGGGAATTCTCATTTATGGATTGCATCTAAGTTTCAAGGATCCTGTAAAGAGTTGTTAATATTGTTATTGGTATGTGGTAATCTTGTATATCATTTCAAAACATTATTGTGAGTTGTAATTGAAATATCATATATGTATGAAATTCTAAAGTTTATCATCATATCAAGGAAATATGCATGTTCATATGTTTTTTTTCATTGAATTCAATCTACAAATCAACCTCTATGGTGAAATTATATGTTAGGGACATTACAATGTGCACCCATGATTTGAATTTGCACTTGATTTTGTTGTACAAGGCCCCTTAGGGTGCCCTTTTCTTGGATGACTTAAAATAAAATCTTCTTTCATAGTCCTTAGGTGCTTGACCATAGGATTATTCCTTCTGAATCTTATTGTCAAATCATTTTTTGTTGACAAGATAATTCATTTTTTGTGTCTTGTCAAGTTGTAGGGTTTCAATGCATCAACAATCAAATCGTCTTCAATCTTCATCCAATCTTATTTAGATTTGTAACTTGCACATTCAAAGAGAGAGGGAGGGTTGTGTCATATAGGGTCTTGCCTCAATCAAACCCCATATTTGTGTTACCAATTCCATAATGGAAAAATTGATGAAAGAGATCTTATCCTTTTGAGGGATAGAGGCTCAATGATAAATGAATGATGAATCAACAATTGGATGCAACTCACCACTCAAATATAATTTCTTGAAGGATTGAAGTCATGCACATCTCCTCAAGGCTTGGTTGTAATTTGGCTTGAAGAACTACATGTGCTAGTCCTCACAATAAAATGTATGTATAAACATGCACAAACTCGCATAAAATTTGACATGATGCCTTGATGTTGAAATGCTACAACAATCTTGACAAACCTACTCTTGACTACTCTTAGGACAACTTTGATTTTATCAATAGAATTTCCTTATGATCAATTTTTTCTTGTTATTTCCCATTAGTCTTCAAATGATGAAATAATTAAGTTTTTATATGCAATTAATCTAATTTCCCACAAATTAAATCTTGATAGCCAATATTTAGGATTTGAAATTCAAAGAATAAATTTCCAGCATCAACATATTAAAATTTTGGGCCAAATTAGGAGGACAAGGCTGCAAAGGGTGCTCTTGTCTAGGTCCTATTTTTAGGGATATTAAGCATAAGGGGAAAATTATTAAATGCCTAATTTTATTTTATACATGTTTGATTCCTTGAAAAAAATTAAATGGGCCATGAAATGCACAATTTAGAAAATTAGGAAGATAATCAGGTTCATGCACATGTAGGAGAGATAAAAATCTTGTGTGAAATTGTCAAGGGTGAAAATTTATGAAGATATACCAAGAAAGAAAGCTCCACCACTTGTACTCCTTCGATCATCTATGCTTCCTACCCAATTTGCATTTGTGTATATAGTTGATCTATGAATTTTTCACTCTTAGGATACCAAAGACAAAAATCTATTGTAGCCTTTAGATATGTGAATATTCTTTTTATAGTCTTGATGTGGGTTTCTTTAGGTGATGCTTGAAACCTAGCTACCATTCCAACTATTGGTATTATATCCAGTTTGGATGTAGTTACATACAAAAAACTACCAATCATTGATCTATATAATACCCGATTTTCTAAAGAAGATTCATAATCCTAACTCAATTTACACTTGATAACCATATGTGTACTCATTGGTTTGCATTTTTCCATCTTGAACTTGTTGAGCATCTCGTTTATATATTTTTTTGAGAAATAAATATACCATTGTTTGATTGAGAAATTTGTTTAAGCCATGGAAAAAGGATAACTCGTCAAGCATAGACATTTCAAATTCACTCTATAATGGATCCCAAACTTCTTTACACATGGCATCAAGTACTACCACCAAAGATAATGTCATCAAAAAATAAAAAAAAGCATCACCTAATGCATTTATAAGTTACTATCTCCCTGCCTCTCTTAAAATTTGTTGTATATGTCATATCAATCTTAGTCTGCTCTAGGAGCTGTTTGGTCAAAGTTCTTTCTTTAGTATGCACACAATTTTTTTTTTTTTTAACACTGGAATCCTTCTGGTTGTTTAATGTAGACTTCTTCTAATTTTCCATTCAAAAATTTAGACTTGACATTCATCTAATATACCTTGAAATTATTGAATGTTGATAAGGCCAAAAATATTCAGATTTCTTCCAACCTTGCTATTAGATAAAATGTCTTCAAAATCAATTCCATCAACCTAAACATATCCTTTGCATACAAGTCTAGCCTTGTTTTGGATCAACTTTCCATCTTCATTCAACTTAATTATAATGACCCATTTTGTGCCAATAAAAATTTTGTCTTTAGGTCTTAGAACCAACTCCCAATTTTTTTATTTTTCTTTTCTTGAGTTAACCCTTCTTCTATAGCCTCCATATATGAGCTTGGTTGAATATTTGATAGTAAGGAAAAGTGTACCTTTTCATTTTCTTTCTCAATTCTTCTCCATGCCTAAAATCCACTATCCTTATCTCATATAATTTGATCTTTAGAATGGTTCTTCTGAACGTACCTAGCTAAAGTATTTGTAACTATATTTTTTGAGTCAATTTCTGAGACTTCATCACTACTGTGGATTGTATTTTCATTATCTTCCTCATCTGAAATATCAGTAGACTATATTGTTTCATCAATACTTATATTGACACTTTCCATTATACCTATATATATCTATATCTCCAGAAAATATCTTCATCAAAATCTAGAATCAGAAACTTACCAAAATGTTTTTCATCCCTTTTGATCAAGTATTTTCTTCTAAATATTGATTTAGCATTTTCCTTTCCATAATTCATATGGTGTTTTAGAAATATTTGGTTTGATTTGAGCTTTGATCAAAAATTAAACTATGATCTAAACTTCTTCTCTCCAATACATTTCTAACAACTTTTCCTAACTTAATATTATTCTATCCATTTCTTGTACAATCTGGTTCTTCCTCTTTCCTACTCCATTTTGTTGTGGAGTTCTAGGAGAAAAAAATTGTCTCTAGATGTCATGTGACTCACATAATTCATCATACCTATCAGAAGTGAGCTTTCCACCTTTATCTAATCTCAAAAACTTGATTGTTCTTCCACCATTTTTCTCAACCATAGTCTTAAATTCTTTAAAATTTCCAAAAGCCTCCAATTTTTCTTTCAAAAAGTAATCCAAGTCATTGTAGAGTAATTGTCAATAAGATGTTGAACACATTGAATTTACTGAGATAGGGGTGAATTAGTATATTCAAAAACTTAAATTTCTCTAGAACTTGAACTCCTTAGCATAATACTTCATAAGAAAATATAAACCCATAAATAGATTAGCAACAAAGAAAGATACTATAGTTTAAACCTTCAACAATTTCAACAATCTTCAATAATGAAAGATATATCGATTGTATCCTTAATCAAATTAGTAGCAATGAAAGAGAAACAAGAAACACACATCCACAAGATGACACTAGATTTACATGGAAAACCCAATGAGGGAAAAACCATGGTGAGAGTTAACCCACAATATAAAGGCTTACTCCAAAAAGGACTTGCAAACTAAGGCACAATAACTTAGAGAAAGATACAAAATACTTGCAAAACTGAAGCATGATACAAGTTACAAATCTACAGGCAAGATACAAGGACCTAATTAGATTCACTAGATCTTAGAGCATGATACACAATGGATTTAGAAAATTTACAATATTTGTCAACAATTCACTTTGTTGATTGAGGCATTAAGGCACATCTAATATTTCTTCACACTTTAGCACTAACTCTATTGGATATTAGTTGCATTCCACACTCACACTTCTTCACACTAATTCATATATCCATACCATTGCAACTGAAATGATCTTACATTTATATCCACCACAATACTTTAAAACTTCAATTAGTTCAACCAAAAGAAAACAAATAATAAAATCAAAAAATTTGGACACAAAAACATACTACAGTCCTATCCCAAGGATAGAGAGGACCAAAAAAAATCTTAATACATCTTCCAATGTGATCCAAAACCATTCACACATTGGCACACATTAACAAAGTTGAAAATAGGGAAACGTGTAGATGAAACATGAAGAGCATTACCAGTCAGCCCAAAAAAATTCTTTCAATTGAATTAACTCAATGTGATCTCAACCAAGATAGGTCATGACCAGAATATATCATACCACAACTTCATATGCTGGTGCAAATCCTTAAGCATTTCACACAACCAAAAAAAAAATTCCTCTCTGCCATATATCCACAAATAACATAGAAAACCAGCTCAAGACACCATGCAACACCACAAGAGATTGACCATTGTTGTGTGGATCACATAGGGATGTTTCTTTAACATCCAACAACATCTCTAAATAATTTTTTATACTTTCATGCAACCAATAGCTACTACAACCCAAATGAGAATAAAATACATCTTCCAAAAGCATAAAATACACAACCATCAGATATACCATCAACAGATCAACTTGTGGACCACTTCAACATATGAAATTAGAACTGAGATGTTGAATGAAGAAGACAATTGAGAGGGGGGGTGAATCAGTTGTGGGTTAAGACACAATAATGGTTTACAATTCAAGTGAGGAAGGAAAACTAACAAAAAATTACCCCAAAGCAAAAAAAGTGATTTTGGGGGTTCATATGAACCTACTAGTTCAACTAAACACATTAAGTAGTTCATTCGAACAAGGTTCAAAGCAGAGCCCTTTGAATTTTGACCTTGAAAAAACCATAGCCAAGGGGTTCAAAGCGAACCCCTTTAATGGGATTCCGCTTAAATAGGGTTCAACCAAAGCCTAGTTTGAGTGAACCCCTAGAGGTTCGCTCGAACCCCTAGGGGTTTGTATGAACCACACTTATCCCTCATCCCCTCCTTAGACACAAAAAAACCCTAAATTTTGGAACTTCAGAGCTCAGGTTGAGGATGAAAATGGAG
>VDFB02074960.1:0-29753 GCA_007258455.2 Sequoia sempervirens
TAAACTTCCCTTTTTTATTTTTCCCCATAGTTTCAACTAATGGAGTTTGATAGGGATCATTTTCTTGCTTTTTCTTTTGCATCCATTTGAATCTTTCTTGTCCATTTTTTTTTTCTAATTCATTTGCTTCAATTACTTGTTTCATTCTTTGGTATAACATTTTACTTTTTTGTTCATCCCAATGAGAGGATGGAAAAGTATGTGGATGAAAATTCATGACATTACTAGTTATAGCATTAGTAGCAATTTTATCATAAGGAATCTTCATGCTCTCTATGTTGATGCTTGCATTAGATAAAGTTTCCCCCAATATTATAGAGGTATCACTAATATGTTTAGATCCCTTAATTGTTGAATAACCAATACCTTGATGCTTAGGATTGCCAATAATATGCCCTAGTGCTAAGATACCCTATTTATATAGGCCTAATCCTTTGTCTTGATGTTGAGAAATTTTATTTTCCATAGGATACGTCTTACCTTGGAAATAAGGTGTTAATCCTTCTCTACTCTATTGTGGATCTTCAACTGTGATAGATTTTTCATTGGTAGAATCCTCCATATGTGGGATAACTTCTTGATTTATATCTTTGGCTTGATTCTATGAAATATCAAATTTTGATGATTCTTCAAGATATATCAATGCTTCTTTGGCTATTGTATACCCAACCCTCTACTACTCAAGACTGTCTATTATCTTTGATGATTTTAAGATACTATGCTCAATATTTTCATGCTAAATGTCTTCAACCTTTTTAGAGGATTTTTTTGATTTCACTGCTTCTTGATCATTTTTAGATATGTCTACAAATTCTGCTATATCTTGATCATGTGTACAGATGTGAAGAGTAGGTGACTCTTGTTCCATGGTAATGATATCAAGAGTGTGAGACTCTTGTTTTGGATGAAGATCATCTACATGTCTGTTACGAGTAAGCATGTCATGGGTAGATGTATGTGTGCTTTGCATATGGATGTGTTCTTTTGGAAAGCCTTGGATGTCTTGGAAGATATCTACCAAATCATTGTAGTATTTTGATGGTAAGGTTTCTTGATATTGACTTTATGTGGTACTATCTTTGATATGCTTTGGATCACTTTCTTGACATGGATCAATTTCAAAGAAAGGATTTCCTATAAAATATCCTTGGATTTCCTCAAATTGTGGGAATATGGGTGATAGCTCTTGGCTTAGATTTTTTGCATTGGGTATAAGTGTTGGCTTAGGAGTCTCTTGATCATCAATATTTACTACCATGAGGCTGGATGAAGTCAATATGTCTTGGATAGGATCATTGCTAGACTTGGGTGATTGATCTTGATCATGCTTGGGAATAACTTCTTGATGCATGACCTCTTGCTCACTAGATGATGTAGAGACATTATCAATGTGATCAGTGATATATAGCTCTTGATTGTTGTTTTCAACTTTTCAGGTTGAGGCATTGTCCACATTGTCATGGTAGATGGTCCTTGAACATTAATAGTTATTTATCCTTAATCAATAAGGTATTGGATGAGGTTATTGAGTGTAGCACATTTTTTTGTTGTGTGACCCTTGATTTTTTGGAACTCACATTTTTCATACTTGTTATACCAAGGGAGTTTAAAGCTTGGTTAACCATAAATTGGATTTTCATTGATTTTGATAAGTTCTTGTTGTACTAGTTCATGCATGATTACCTCTAAAGTTTCTCCCAAAGGGGTGAATTTCCTTCCTGGTTGGTAATCTTTCCTCTATATCTTGATTGTTTTTCTCTTGATTTTGTTGAACTCCTCAATACTATTTTGAGGTATATTTTTATATTGCACTTGAGGTATACCTTGGTGTTGAAAAATTTCTTGATATTGTGGATCTTGGAAGTGTTGTTAATGTGGATATTGAGATGTTTGTGGAATAATGTCTATTGGTTGAGGATATGCAATGTTCCAAGCTTGAATAAGGTGTTGATGATATGTTGTATTTCTTTTTTGTTTAATTTCCCCAAGATCTCTCTCAATTTTATCTAGGGAAATTTGATGTTTTGGATTTATTTTTTGATGGTGATTTTGAAATCCCTAATGTTGTTGCCCTATTTGATGTTATGACCCTTGATACGAGTAATTTGGGTAATAGATTGACATGTTTTGGGGATGTTTTGATACTCAATACCCTATCATAAGGTCACTTGATTTATATCATAATCACTCTCTTCCATTGTTTGTGGTGTTTGCTAGTGGGATGCTAGCACTTCTTTTGTTGGCTTCCATGTTCTTTTTGTGTTGTGATCTTGTGGTTGTCATAAACAACTTGGATTTCAAGGTAGGGAAAATGGTGCTAGACCTCTAAATTTTTCAAATCCAATGTTGACCTAAATAAGAGGGTGGATGTGGGTAGGTAATTTGGTTCGGTTCCTCCTGGTTCGTGCATAACAATATCTTAGCAAGATGTAGCGATTGCAATAAAGTATGATGGCCAACTTCCTACCAAACTTGGAATTACAATTTCTATGTCTGAGACAAAAAGATGTAGATCTTCCCCTATGGATTTTGATTGTGTGGTGAACCATGGAAAGGACCAATTTCTTTAGATATTATCCTAAAAGAGACCTTGGTTTTGATTCATAAAAAAAATGTACATATCAAGATGTTGCCTCAGTTTCCATTCATAAAAGTTGACTAAAAACTTGTTTTTGTTTAGGTAGAGTGTTGAAATGTGGTTTTGGATGGCTTTTGGACTTAGATGTCTAAGTTTGGAGTGACGACCTATAGACCTTCTCTTGGGGATTCTAATTTTGTGTGAGATCATGAAGAAGGTATTTATTGCCATGTGGGTGGTGGTAATACAGGTCTTCTAGCTACTATATATGCTTTCTCTTCTTCTTTGTCTAAGATGATGGATGCGGTGAGAAATTGGTGAGGTATTTTGTTTTTCTCAAAAATTGAAAGTTCTCGAACTACTTATGATGTCGGTTTGGGAACCTTCAATGTATGTGTTACCTGGTTAAAAGATTGGTGCTACAAGGTCTGGTTGTTGAACCAGAGTGGGAGGTCATCAGATGGTCATAAGGTGTGATAGTGTTTGTGAGGTGGTTGCTATGAAGCTCAAAACCCTAAGGCTTGAGTGTTGTTTTGGAATGTGGCTGCTTTCTTTGGAAACCAAAATGTTGGAGAAACAAGGGTCGATATCCCACTTCTTAGTCTAGAGGATATGTTGTGGGGAAGATACTTGAACTATTTGTGAGTTCCAGGTAACTCTTAATATCATAGAATCTTTGAGTGGAGGAATGATCCTAATGTTTTTTTGAGTTTTGATTTCAAATAAGTAGTGTCAAAATAATGGGTGAGAGACCTTGTGAACAATCTAATTTTCCAAGTGCCTTGTTCAAGCAATGACCTTATAAACAACTTCAATTTGTTTTCCCCTAAGTGTTCAACATAAATATTGTGAAATGGAATGGAATTTTGTAACCTATGTGTTATTAAGTATGGCAAATGATATAATAGAACTTAACTGACTCACAAGCATGGACTTTATGAGACCTAAATGTCTATAGCTCAGGTTGTGAAATCACAACACCCAAGCCATAGTTACCAAAGTGTTTACTTTGATCAATGTATCCTGAAAATAAAAACCAAAGTGTTCAAAAACCTTTAAGGATAAATCCTTTCAAGGAGTGCAAACATATGGCTTCTTTCAAAAGTACACACTAATTCAAAGGGTTTGTGGTTTGACCATATTGTTCAATGCTTGTTTTGATGTGTTCTTTTTCTTTAAATCAAACATAGAATATTATGTCAATTATTTTTGGAATGTAATTGGGCAAGTTGAACATTAACAAGCACTTTACAATCCTAAGCTCAAGTGGGTACACATTTCTTATTAAGCCTATCAGTCATCCCTAGGATGATTAATTTGAGAGGATGGAATGGAAAACTAGGCTATGTTAAGGAAATGTACCATCTTGACATGCCAAGAAAAAGAGTACCTTCCCTATGTGCTTTATTGCCTCAACCAAAAATTGAACATGGTAAGTAACTTATTGGAATGGTGCTATTCCAATGCACTACTTTAAAATACTCTTTTTGGTAAATGGATGGATTCTAAAACAATTAGCTCTTAGTGTAACTATGAATGCATAAATCTGACACTCACCCATTGTCCACTTAAGGCTCTTTAACCATTCGTATTCCACTTAAGGCATGGGATTAGGTGTAGTTTGTTTTTAGCATTGCTTGAAGCTACTTTCTTACAATTTCACAACCTTTGATATAGCCCACCAGTAAATGTGCTTTGATACCTTGCAATGAGTTCTCTAGCATAGGACGCATCTCAAAGCAAGCCCCCTCTCTAAGGTAAAATTTTAAAAAAATGTGAAGCTCAAAAATGTTCTTCACTCACCCAAGATCACCAAAATAGTGCAAGGGGAGAAAAAAAAACACTTTAGCTTTCCAATCAATGTGTGCATAGAAAAAAATTCATTACAAATTGATTTATTTTAAACACCTCGAGCGGTGTTATCCCAAAGAATATGTGAGTAAAAATGAAATGTTGTTTTTATCTTTGCACCAATTGAAGCATTCGGGACATCAAGTAGTTAAAATAGTAGTGGTGTGAAAACAACAAAAACATTTTTTTTCTTTTTAAACCCCAAATTTTTAGTGTTTCTAAGAAAATCAAGCCTGGTCACTAGCTGGTCAACAAATGTAAATCGAACGTGCATCAAAAAATTGAAAAATGTTTGCACTCTTTTTATGCACCAAATTTAAAGGTTCCTAATTATGAAAACATGAAATGTGTTCATTTTTAGAGCCCAAAATTGAGGTGTTTTATGTTCTTTTTATGAGCACCAAAAGAGAACTCCTACTTTAGAAAGCTTTAAGTTGTTTATTTTAAAAAACCAAATTTGAAATATGAAAGTTGTGTTGTTCATTTTTAGAGCACCAAATGGAGATTCCTACTTTAGAAAGCCCTGAAAATGTTTATTTTAATAACACCAAATTTGAAATGTGAGAGTTGTGTTGTTCATTTTTAGAGCACCAAATGGAGATTTCTACTTTAGAAAGCTTTGAAAATGTTTATTTTAACAACACCAAATTGGAAATGTGATATTTTTTCATTTTAAAGCACCAAAGGGAAATTCCTAAGTTAATAAACAAAAAAAAATTGTGACCCCAAAGATCTTGGACCAATCGTCTTCTCTACACAAAACAAGTTAGTATCTTTTACAATCCTGCATAGAAATCCATTAATTCCTACAAAACAACCAAAATGTTAGAAATAAAGGCCATTAAAATAGTGTAGGATCCATGCACTTATCTTCCAGAGCAAATGCTCAAAAGAAAAATAAAAAGCTCAGAAAAAAATTGCAAAAGCTCATATTTTCCGTACAAGTGCAAACCTAGAAAGATGCAACAGCTCAGAAAAAATGCAAAATCAATGTTTTTAGAAGCAAAAGCATAGTTCCCAGGAAAAGGAATTGATTTTTTTGAAAATGCTCATAATTCTTGATAGTCAAAAGCAAGCTTTTGTTGGATAGTCTGTGAAATGTCTGCAGAAGGCTCTCGAAATCTTGTGACTTCAAATTTTCTCATAAGAATATTAGTAAGAAGAACCTAGGTCCCATCGAGCATGCCAGAATGTGTGAGCGGGAAGGAATCCATCAGGAAAAGATGTGAAAGCAAGATCAAATGCACGATTGAAATAAGAAACTATCTAATTCAAAACACTTAATGTATCCTATTCCATCACTCATGAAATGTAAAAATCTAAGCTATTTGTATGAAATGAGATCCTAAGATATTCAAACCAAATTCAAACAACAAAAGAATAGATTGCCATCCCATGTTGGATTGTATTTGCATGATTTTTGGTTGTTTGTATCATTGCAAAGCCTTCATTGCTTGTATGCAAAAGCTTGATGAATGATGCTTGTTCTTGAAGAAATAAGGAAGCTCTATCAATGGTGATCTTGCAAACACTTTGTTTCATAAGGTAAGTTGAAATTATGATTTTTATTTGTGAGGAGAGAGTTTTTTTTTATAGGAAAAGATATTTTGAATCAACGATCAAGATCATGTTGGAGAATATCTAGATCAATGGTAAAAATGAGTTGAGAGGATTTAGACATGAGAAGATTGTGCAAAGTTGATTGCACAATTAGGGTGATTGACCAATAGATTGGATAATTAGGATTTTGATTGATTAGTTAGCAATTGATTGATTAGTTAGGGTTGAGTGAGGAATTAGACAGTTGAGTTAGCAAAATTAGATTGCTTAGTTAGCAATCCATGATTTTCTCAATCAAAAAGTGGGTGAGGAATTTGAATTAATTAATTTAATTCATTTATTCCTTTTTGTGTTTGGTTTTGATTTTTGATAATTTGAATAGGTTTGATTTAATTATTCAAATTTTGGAGGAAAGTGTGATAATTAAATTATTATGATTTAATAATTCACTTAATTTCGAGGAACAAGGTGAATTAGTGATGTAATCAAATAATTAGCGTTCTTTGAATAATCAAGATGAAATAACATAAGATTAGGATTTTATTAAATAAATGTAATTTATTTAATTGGTCAAAAATGATGAAAAGTGAATTAATCAAATAACATTGTATTATTTGATTAATAGTAGAATGAGGGTTTTCAGATATCGTTTAATGTCATTGAGAGATGTCGTGGGATGATTCTAAGATGTATCAAATTGATTCAAAGTTGTTCTAAGTTGATTTAAATTCATTTCAAGTTGATTCAAATTTGTTCTAAGTTGATTCAAAGTCATTCCAAGATGTTCTGAGTTGATTCAATGTCATTCAGAGTTATTTTAGAGTCGTTCTAAGATGTTCCAAGTTGATTTAGAGTCATTCTGAGTTAATTTTGAGTTGTTTTGAGATGTTCCAAGTTGATTCAAAGTCATTCCAAGTTGTTTTGGATTCATTCTGAGATGTTTAGAGTTGATTCAAAGTCATTTCAAGACATTTTGGGTTTATTCTGAGTTGTTTCGAGACATTTTGATCTTCTGATAAGTGTTAAGTCAATTTTACATATCTACATTTTCCCCCTCTTTGATACAAAGTACTGGTTGCTTTGTTTCAAAGATTTTTCTTTTAAGATCAAGTTTTTTTAAAAAAAATTATGCCTCACTATGTCCCAATGTTTCATGAAATTATGGTAGGACTCTATGTTGGTCCCTTGAGAGGGTGACCAAAAATTTCAAGTTTTGAGGTCATGCTCATGACTTTGTTCTATTTCCGTTCCAATGTGTTTAGGTCGTAGAATTAGTTTTATAGGTCCTTCATTTCTCATTCTGATATTTCTTTAAAATTTTATTTTTGTAAGTAGGATGTTTCTCTAAGTATAAATTATGGCTTTCTTGAGGCTTATATAGGCAATTTGTCTTCTAGATAGCTCATTTGTGTTTTGACTCTATAGCTACTAATTGTCTCTAGTTCTCTCATTCTATCAGTTTAAAAGGAACAATCATGTTTTGATGGAGATCCACATCATTCTAAGCTTGTTGGAGAGGTTGGAAGGCCTTTAGGTGTTGGTGGCCTAGTATGTACCTTCTTGATTTTTCACTTTCATCTTATTTCATTCTTGTTTTGTGTGTACTAAGTTTTCTAGGTCAAAAGTGAATTTTCCTATTTTATGAGCTTTTGCCTAAGTTTTTACACTTTTTCATACTAAAAATCCATGCCTTTGACATATTTCCTTGCCTTTTCCTATTTTCCATGCTTTTGCCTAAGACCTTCACCTTTGTTTTTGAGCATTTTCCTGAAAAGCTCGCCTTTGCTCTGAAAGCTCACCTTTGACTATTTGAGGTCATGGAGACTCGCCTTTAACATATTTCTACACCTTTTTCATGTTTCCACACCTTTGTTTCCTTGCCTTTTCCTGAAAATCCCACCTTTTCCTGAAAAGCTCGCTTTTTCCTTGTGCCTTCTGAGCATTTGCTCAAAAGCCTAGCTTTTGACTCTTTCTATTGTGTTTGACTTTAGCCTTTTCTTGGAACCCTAGTATGTGTTCGTTTTTCATCCTAAATGTCATTTTTCATCATGTTTTGTTTTATATTGTGTCTCCCACTAGTTTAAAGTGAAACCCTAACATTGTACTTTGAAAACAATTATAGATTGGCCTCAAGGTACTACAACTAAGAGAAAGACATCCGTGATATTTGTTTGATCCTATTGCCCATTTTGGTGTGTTAGAGTGAGATTTTCTTGATGTTGTGGGTCTACTTCATATTTTTTATATGCCTCCTATCAGGAATCACACTACTATGATGACTACACTAGTGGAACGGTGGCATTCAAAGACATCCTCATTTCGCCTACTTATAGGAGAGGCGATTGTCACCCTGAAGGATGTATGGAGGATTCTTCACCTTCCCATGCATATGTATGTAGCTAGTTACTTATCATATTTGACAAAATATCCCTACTATGTAGTGTGTGTTAGGTGCTCAACACTTGATAGTGCATCAGTTAGAGATCAATCTATCTGATTTTTCTGACAGTCCATATCCTATCTCACTTGTCCTATTCAATCTAATTTTAGGAATTGTTATTCTTGATAGCCAAGGTCGACATTTTCCTATTGGTTGGGGTGTATGTATTGAGAGTATGTTGGAGCATGGTATGAGTTATGCTTGGGGTCCATGTCTTCTCACCCATTTGTACAGAGATATGCATGAGGTTGTGTATTGGGGAATGAAATCTATTTCCACAAGTGTTTCACTTTTCCATGTTTGGGCGTGGGAGAATATTGTAGTTACTCAACCAAATGGGATATAGGATCATCACCTCGATGATTTGTACTCATATCATTATGGGGATTTTGTGCACTATACCCTACTTGGAGATCTTCCTTATTGGCATCGATTTTTCAATGATATTTCCACCTTTGTGTGGAGACCATATTTGGGGTGTGATGCTTGGCTAGAGGATGCAGATCACCTTGTCTATTATCGAAAAACTCATTGGTTGCTTGGTTGTTCTAATATTGTGCTAGAGAATTATTTAACAGACCAAGTATGCCATCAGTTTGGGGAGAGACAGGGCCGAGTTCTTGATACTTATGAGGCTCATTTTGGTCAGACGACTTGCGAGGTTCATGTATGGGGTCTTTAGCCAGATATAGAGAATGCCATTGTTGAGTTCAAAGAACTTGCCCTAATTGGTTGGGGTTGGTCGGTTGGTACCGCAGATCCAAGTACCTCTGATGACTATGATGAGTGGTGGTCCTGTTGTAGGCCTTCAAGTCTCACATTTCCTGGGGGTACTCTCACTTTAGGAAAATTAGGTATTATAGGTCATCATGGGGAGTGACAACGTATTGAGGTCCTCACAAAGTAGATGGATAGAGCTCATTGTGATAGAGCCCAGGGTGATCATGATGAGCAGCCACCTCAAGTGCACGATCGTAGGCAGGTTTTGGGTCCTCCTCCACTAGATAAGGATGGACACATAATATTAGCTTAGATGACTGTTGCCAAAGACACAGAGATAGTGAGATGACATGTTGTAGAGGCTTTTGTTTAGTTGTTGACCACAAAGAGAGATAATCTTAGGACCGAACATGATCATTAATTGTAGAGGTCTATCTACTATCAAACTTTATATGAGGCTAATGTTCCCAAGGGAACTCAGTGTCCATGATTTGGAGAGCCTAGTTCTATGGGTGATGATGCTGCAGTTGGGGGTAAAGGTGGTGGTGTCGGTGATCAATTTGTGAGACAGTCATATTGGTTTTGTGATCCATAGGATTCTATCCTTCTTGTTAGGGTCTTACTTTTGTACTTGATCTTCATGTTGTTCATTGTTTAGAGGCATTTTGTAGACATGAATTTTGTATTCCTATACTCATCGGCCTAGTTGAGGCCTCACATAGATATTATATATTTTATCACACTGATAATGTACTTTCCTTTTTTACAATGATATATATGATATATACCTTTTTCGTTTCATTCTCGTTTTATGCTCATATGATGATGATATATGACAATGTATGTTTATATGATGTTGATATGAATGAATGCCCCATACATGATATCTTTTTATTGGTTTGTTATCATCATGATGTGTATTCGTGATATTGTGGATAAAGAATGGTATTAATGATATTGTAATCCATATTTTCACTCAGAAGAAATATTGATGATTTGATAGAAAATTATGTTAATTAGAAGAAATATTGATGATAGATAGAAATATGATGTTAATTTAGAAGAACTATTAATGATAGATAGAAATGTGATGTTAATTTAGAAGAACTATTGATGATAGATAGAAATGTGATGTTTATTTAGAAGAAACATTGATGATAGATAGAAATTTGATGTTTGTTAGTAGTTGATGATTTTCTTTTGCTTTGCTTTAGAGATTTGTAGTTTGAACAATCCGTTTTGATATAGAAAATAAATACAATGCACTAGGGTATTAATTACCAAGGTGACTTTGTATTTATTGCATGGAATTTGACTCTACAAACAAGGAGTATTCTTGCTCATACCAGACATACGAAAACTAATGAAGGGTACTCCCCTTATAATCTAAAACTCACAAAAACAATAGATAATGGCACAAACAAAATGCAAGAAGGAAAGAAAATATTTTATATTATCACTAAAATGAAAATGGAATTACAACATTATATTTTCCATCACATTGGCTTTTTGATTACATAAATCTACAAATCTACAAATTGTAGCAACCATCTACTCTTCTCTGACCTCTTCTCTATAGTCCCCCTTTACATTCTTTATTTGGAAGGTGTAACCGCCCTAGAATCTTCTAGAAATTTTAACCTCCCTAGAATCTTCTGGAAAGTGTAACTTCCTTGGGAAGATATTTTGAAATTTTATTAATTTTGGTATTACAACTTTGCAGGGTCATAAATTTTGATATGATTGTCAGATTTTCTATTATAAGACCTTTTCAAAAAGGTCTCGAGAAATCTTGTGCCAGAAAGTAGGGCCTAATGGCCAACTACTTTCATTTTCCACCAATTTTTAGGCCCATCAGGAGCCTCTAAGTGCCTCAAAATTGACCCCGAAGGTTTTCACTAGGATTTTTGAAAATTAAAATTTTAATCTCTCAAATGACAAATGATATTGAAGTGATTTCTTCTCCATTGGCTTCAATTTACCATTCTAGAGGTTTGTGTAAGATTTCTTGTCCAACTTTACATAAATGCAAACCTACTAAAATAGTAACCCTACCAGATTTAGCCCTTATTGAAAAAAAACAACATTTTTTTGGGTGATGCAAGATTGGTCTTACCCCCTAGATGCTCCTACATCAGACACTTGGGGTAATTTCAAAAGTGACCTTATCACTTCTTGGGAGTTAGAGGGAAACCAAGATGGTTAACCTTAGACTTAGATAACCATGATGAATCTTCAACATGCCTTCCTCTCCATTTCACCAAGTACTCTGCATATTGCCTATTTCTTGTGCTTCTTCCCACATGTCTATCCAAAATATCTTCTATCTCCTTTTCTAAAGCAGGTGTTAGAATGTTCCACTGTGCCTCTACTATTTCTTCATCAATTCCTCCCTCATGATATTCTATTAAATTTGTTAAATCTGAGATGTTAAATACAGGTGAAATATGAATTCCATCAGGAAACTCTAACTCACACTACTGAATTTGACTCCATTTTATGACAAATGTTTGTTGGTCATTTGACAAAAATTTGTTAGACAATTGACAAATTGATGAAATAATTTATTTTTCCATTTTTTCATCGAAATTATAACAAAAAATTAAACATCAAAATAATAGCATAGATTTTTTGGTCGTCTGCATCATAACATGACTCAGATGTTCGTTAGAATATCAACAACTTCATGTATCCATCGACGAATTATAACCAAAATGCAATTGCAATGACTCTTTTGAAGCGTCGAAACAACACCAGAAGTTTGTTGCCATTTTGAAAAAATGGGCAAGGAGTTACAATAAATACTTCGTCATAGCTATAACAACTTCGTCAAACATTTTCAGTGATTCCTCGGTGGCCTTCGTCGAAATTGTGACGAAACAATGCAATTTAAAAAATATATTCATTGAAATGAACCATTGCAGAGACTCTTGGAGATGACCACTGAAGCCAACCCATCGGTGAGAGATCAATCATCAACACAGGATAGAAAACTCACTCTGATAGTGCATGTCTTGCCAATGACTTCTATCGGCAAGACAGACCCAATGTCACACTGATTTGACCTCTTCAGGAGTTTTAAATAGACCTACACCATGTCAACACAAATACTCTTGGTGATGGCCATCGAAGCCAACCCATCGGTGAGAGATCAATCATTGGCACAGGATAGAAAACTCACTTTGATAGTCCATGTCTTGTTGATTACTTCCGTCGGCAAGACAGATCCAATGTCACACCAATCTGACCTCTTCAACAGTTTTGAACACTGTTGGTTATCAACAAGACATTCTAAGGGTCTCGTTGATTAAAAAAGTGTCTAAGAGCAAGTAAATAGATGGAACCTATTAATTTTCTTATTTTGGGGTTCTTTAAATCATAGAATAGATACCATCTTCTTGTGTATAATGTACTTATATTCAGATTTGAATTTAAGACCAATTGTCATTGTACATTCCATTTTACTTGCAAAAAGTATTCTATAAGCAATATATTGATAATTCCAAATGATTTATGGTGTTGTATAGCTCTACCTATCATCACAGTTCTGTTGTTCCCCCTTAGAGAATCTTGCAAAGACAAGTTTACAATACCAATTCAAATAATATGAAAAGACTTACTTCCATACAAATTAAATGATTATTCTCACAATCGTAATTGTCTAATCACAACAACAATTCCATGAAAGGTTATACATGCTTCATAAGAGATGACTAATCATACATATAGATTGCAAGATGCATAGAAAAAGCATTACACTTGAGAACAACCAAGGGCTAACAAGGGAAGGAGTTAAAAAACATCTGGATTGAAGAGAAAATGTGTAGGGAAAATGCTAAGTAGTGTCAAGAGAACAAAGCTTGTAGAACATATCTTGACCTAATCAAGCTATTGAACAACTTAAACAAAATTAAAATACTAACACATACATGAGACATGTAATGAACTTCCAATATTTGTTATCTTTTTCATTAATGCAAAGGTAGGTAAAGGAGAAATAATTATAATTGTAACACTATTTATAGTCCAATATATTATGTTCATAATTTGTGTTCAATGGACCTCAATTTTATCATTATACTGCCCATCTAATATCATATTATAATCCAAGGTTCAAGTATCTCATATCTAAAGAAGCACCTTCAATTAACCATTTAAAGTACTATAAATAAGGTAAAACTTTTACTTGAGAAAGATTGGGTACACTTGTAGGATTAAAGTTCTCGCAATCATTAGGATTTATTGGCACACAAACACAACTGCAACATATGAAGTAATGGATGACTACAAGTTAGTGAAATGGTCCTTAATATGTGACTGGTTTGCAAATTGATAGGTAGAAAATAAGGTTACAAACATATCTACATAAATTTTTTTGAGGACAATCTACTAGAATCATCAAAATAGATGAAAAGTGCAAAGGAAAGAGTTGAGCTACATCTCTAGAGCCTAAAAAAACACATGCAAGAAACATAAAAAAAGAAGAAACCAGTTTTTTGATGAATACAAAATGGTGCATTCAGCAAGTGATTCATATGCTTTCACACCTGACAGGACATTACGAGGATTTTAGTCTTCCTCTGTGAAATTAACTACTTACAGAAAAAACCTAGAAACCAATATTATATACCTCCATGTCTAGCCAAGGGTAGGTATAAGAGAAAAAAAATTCCTCAATGCAATGCTGAAAAATATCAATGTGTGTGTAGGTTTGTATTACTCAAAATATCATTTCACTGCCTAAGGAAAAATACCAAAGTGATGTAAATTTCAATCTTCACATAGGCTCCCTTATTGATACACATGTATATACAAGCATTATTCAATCTCTAAACTATTCAAATATTAAGGATTTAATTAGCTATAACATGGAAAGTTGTTGTTTAGACATAATCCATCATCTCTTACATATCTTTATTCACTCCTAGCGCTTCAGATAAATTTGTGTAAATGAGACAAAAATGTGAATCTTTTATGACAAAGAAAATTCTTAAAAGGAGGGGGGAGAGAGAAAAGGGTAGGGGGCAAGAGAATGCCTAAATGTATAGAAAAGTATAACATTTTGATCATTTTAACAATGAAACAAATCTTAAGTTTGAAGCATTAATATCATTTAGAACATTTGGCCGCTCCTCCCATCTCACATCACTCTCAATTCCCCATACGCAATAATATAACATTAATCATTCATTCATCCATTAATAACATATAACATTCATTAATTAACATATTCACATTCATTCATTAACATATAATATTCATTCTTTCAGTTTTTACATATTATCAAAAATATGGTTGTCATGATATGATTACAATCACTTTTTTTTGTTTCTTTTTTAAAGCTAAAAAAAATTGAAGTGGAGTATCATTTTCTAAATCATGTGTCCCCCCTTTAGTTGTTCTTCTCTCTACTCGTGATCTTAATGTACGCCTAGTCGTCTGCTCATGACGTGGAGGCCACTGCAAGGGGGGGGTCTGCTACAATAACAAAGAAATGTTAAACTGGTATGTTTTATTATTATTGTTACAAGTATTTCATTAATTAAAATAACATTAGAGTGGTTCTCTTTACCTGATGGGTCCACATCATGTTCCTGAACTTCTGTTATAGACTCATGCTCAACATGTTGAACACCCTCTAAATCCTGATCTACAGTTGAAACATGAAAGGTTACATTAATTAATACACCAATTGAAATTAAATATATTTAAAAGAATATTAGAGTGGTCCTCTTTACCTAATGGGGCCACATTATGTTCCTGCTCTTCTCTAGCCTAATCATGCTCAGCACGTTGATCATGCTCTACATGCTCTAAAGTTGAAACATGAAAGGTTACATTAATTAATACACCAATTGCAATTAAATATGTTTAAAAGAACTTTAGAGTGGTCCTCTTTACCTAATGGGTCCACATCATGTTCCCGATCTTCTCTAGCTTGATCATGCTCAACATTTTGATCATGCTCTACATGCTCTAAAGTATCAGAATGCACACCATGACCTTCATCTGTAGGTTGTGCTCCACCCTCACTAGGCTGAATTCCAATGTCATGTGTAGTATTATCATTGCTTGAATGTTTAAAACAAATAGGCATGTAATTACTTTATGGTGGAAATTGATATTGAATAGATTGCACAAGTATTCAATTTTAAATAAACTTTATTGAGTTTATTTACCTATGTGTCGAATGCAATGGAAGATTGTGTTTGCCTAGTTAAGACTCTTAGGCATTCAACCGCAACTCCATAGCCTTGCTGGAAGGAAATCTTCAGGTCCTCTTCTATGGGAACTCTGTTGAATTCAGAGCCCTACATTTTTGCATAAGATCATGAATTTTGCTTCTATGGTGTGATAAAACCAAAATTGTTTTCAATTTAGTATTTGGATACAATATTTCATTTATTCATACTTACAATTCATGCGACTAATTTCATATAACCACTAAAGCCAAATTTTTGTTGCCTATGTTTTTCTAGTCTTTCCTTTGTTGCCTTCGATGTGTTGGGCAGCCTATGAAAAGTTTGAAATATGTTAGATTATGTAAAAAAAAGAGTAATTAGTATATAATTACATTGTTGATAGTATCACATACCTTCCTTGGCTTAGTGGTGTCTTTCCTTTTTTCTTTTCAGTCTTCTCCTTTCCATCTGACACTAGGTCCTTCCACCCCCTCTCTAGAATCATGGGGGGACACTCATACTTTTTTTATTTCTCTAAATGTGACCTATATTGGTCCCTCACATACTTTAGATAGGTACCAACTTTCTTAAGGACCTTGGTTTGGTTGAATGTTTTATCACTGAACAACACAACTAAATGGTTAATGAGCTCATCTTTTAAATCTTGATTTTGGGCATTCCACCATGTACGTATGGTGGGCTTGAAGAGCTCCAATGTAATATCACTTAGATGTTTATTAAAAACTTAATTTCCTGCAAAATGATCATGGGATCAATAGTTTGAAAAGAGTGATCAATAAGTAAATTTCAATTAGATTATATATAATAATAATTAAAATATTTTAAAGTACTTGGGATCTTCTCTATCTTTATGGGAATGAAATCCTTAGTCACCACAAATGTGACCGATAATGTTCCCGTACTAGTAATAGGAGAAGATCTAGGAAATGCTCCTAAAATATCACCAATACTAGTGGCCTTTGCATCCCTAGGTACATGTCCTGACGCATGTTCTGGCATGTGTTCGCTGCCAAAGGGTACACTAACAGATGCCTGCATGGTATGTGTTTCCAACATTTCATATGACAATATAGGCATGGATGATGAGGTCAGATGATGTGATGTATGTTAGTGTAGGTTTTTTATTTTCCTTATGCTTGGGGTATTTATTTTTTTTCTACACATATTATTTAATTGTTTAGTGTGGTAGGTGTGGTCTGTGGACAGGCTTGTTGTGCCACCTCTCATAACCACTATTTTGTTTTTACCTAAGTAGTTTATGGGGTAGTTGGGTTTCTCACCCTCTTTTGGATTTATGTGCCACCTCTCTCCTGTCTTCACTTGAGGAGGTTATGCCACATGTCTTGTCATTTACCAAGTAGGTGATAACCTCCCACCTTTTATGGGTAGTAGGAGTTAATGCACCTCTTGGATGTATTTGCCCTTATTCTTCTATATATTGAGCACTCTCCTCTCACCTTCACTAGTTCAGCTAGTTCGGTGATTGTTTCGTGGGAGTATTGAGAGTATTCTACAATTTCTCTTGCCTTGTCTCTATTTTTTTTCTCATTTCAGATTTCTCTTCATTTTGCTATTTTGATCTTCGATCATCTGTTGAGTGAAGTTGCATGTGATCTACGACCAACATCAGATCCTGGCTCAGTTCTTGCTTCTCGCAGAATCCAACATGGTATCAGAGCAGATTTGTCTGGTATAGCTCATTATTTTTTCTGAATTTGTTTTGAGAGATTTGAGACTAATTTATTGCTGAAGTTTTCCTCAAAACTAAGTATGCTCTTCTCCTGCATCCACAAATGACCTGGAGAATCAGAACAGTTTAAAGGAAAATCAACAACTGTTTAATCTGGTTTATATATACATGTGTTCCTGTGAGATCTGGGTGATTGCAGCTTTCTGGTAATATTGGAGGCTTTTTCAGCATTTCCAGAGTGTCAAGAAGGCTTTAGAAAGTCAAGATTGACTTTTACTTCACCAAAATCAGAGATTGGAGGACACAGTAAAAATCAGAATAATTTTTTTTCTAAATTTTTTTGGAGCCGTTTTCATTTTGGCTTCAAAATTCCAGCTTTCACTCATTTGCAGGAAAAAATATTTCTGGGTTTTATTCCCAGGGTCGAAAAACCATCTGGGTAGTCGTTACATTTTGCAGAAAATTGATAAATTGTGCAGAAATCAAGTTAGAAAAAGGTGTGAGTCGTTTTCACGGGCAGATTTTGCACTGTTCTTCAAAGTTGCATAACTTTTGCCCCGGGTGTCAGTTTTTTGCAAACGAATATTCGACGGAAAGCTAAAAAGGAGCACTTTCCATCCATGAAGGTTTGAGTAAAAATTTCTGCCTTCTTCAGTCAGATATTACAGGTTGAATCTGCTGCATTTTATTACCTTCAGTAAATCATATCTTTCACTTTTGTAATCTATTTTTCAAAAGAAATAGGTGTAAGAAAGATATTGAAGGGTAAATCACAGCTACAAGACTTTCTTTTTCAGATTTTATTTCAAAATTAATTTGTATCATATATTGTAATTTTGGCTATAAAAAGCCTTATAAGCTTTGTAATCTGGAAAAGCCTTGTAAATGCACTAATCATAAAGTGCCAACATTGTAATATTTGGGGGGGGGGTAATTTTTGATACTAGTGGAAAGGGGAAGTGTCTCTTGATGTTTCTATTATGCATTCATTTAAAGTGGATTTTTTGTATCAATCTTGGGGGGATTATACAAACAATTTGTAATCATGAACTGAGATAAAGTTCCAAAATTGGGGTTTAATCATGGATATTAGTAATGAATTTCACAAATCTGTTGTAAGGCTAAATTCAGAGAACTATTTTTCTTGGAAGAAAGGGATAAAGAATCAATGCCTTGAGCAGGATCTACTACCCTATCTCCTAGGACTGGTTCCTGAGCCAAGCGACTATGATAAGAAGAATGCATGGTTTAACAACAATGACATGGTCTATGGACTAATATGTCTTACTATATCTGAGGATATTTTGCATCATATTGAGCATACTGAGTGCCCTTTCACTACATGGACCATCATCCAACAGTTGTATGGAGACATTGAATCTTCATCTAAAAGTGATGCTTCCTTGGATGACCAAGCAACTACTAAGAATCATGATGCATCTTCTCAAGTGGAAATATCTTTATTGAATGATCAGTTCATTGATACCCCTTCACCATCTACTATTGCTACTTCAAATTCTAGTGTTGCTTCTTCGAAAGATTCCAATGATTCTTTGCAGCAGGACATTCATTGTCTTTCAGATTCAACTTTGGATGATCTCTTGATAGGTATTTCAGACTTGTTTATAGAGACACATATTGCAGATTTGGGAGACACTATTGATGATATTCATCTTCTCTACAATGAAGTCGACTTTTCTTCAAATGTTGTGAGAGGTCACTTTGAACCTCTTCTTCATTCTCTACATGATCATTCCTTACAGTTTGACATGAGTGTGGATACTTTGGATCATCATTTGGAGGAGACTTCTTCAAAGGAGATATTTGAGTCTTTGGATTATGCTCTACATCAGTCTCTAGGAGCTTCTGATTTGTCATCTTCAGCAGTGTGGCCTAGAACGCCTGATTTGATTATGGCAATTTTCAGCATCGACATGGGAATACTTGAGTCAACTTCAAAGACTTCATTCATCTTGCATGTTCTTCCTACATATTCATTTCAGGAGTGGGGAGAAAGTGTGCATACACCTTTGGTGTTGTTTCTTCCTAAAGGGAGGAATATTGTTCGACGATCATGGACCATCTTCTACATCCAGTTTCGAGCATCTACCATTGGATCTCTTTGGGGGGGATTCTTTGTCCTTCCACTTTACTTTCTACTCTCTTTTTTGGAGGGGTATTTTCTCTCTCTATTTAGGGGGGGCTATTCCTTTTGATGGGGGGGGCTTCTTCTTTTGGGGGGGATCTCTATGTACATGGGTACCTAACATGGCCTCATTTTTCCGGGACCCATCTTTTCACCCACCTAAGCTACGCTTAAGGGGGGGTGTTAGTGTAGGTTTTTTATTTTCCTTATGCTTGGGGTATTTATTTTTTTCCTACACATATTATTTAAGCTTGCTTAGGTTTATTAGGTGTGGTTAATATGAGGACATGTGGTGAAATACATCAGCTACATGTGTCACTCTCTCCCCACACATGGGTAGTTGAGTTACACATCCTCTTTTGGCTTGTTGTGCCACCTCTCATAACCACTATTTTGTTTTTACCTAAGTAGTTTATGGGGTAGTTGGGTTTCTCACCCTCTTTTGGTTTTATGTGCCACCTCTCTCCTGTCTTCACTTGAGGAGGTTATGCCACATGTCTTGTCATTTACCAAGTAGGTGATAACCTCCCACCTTTTATGGGTAGTAGGAGTTAATGCACCTCTTGGATGTATTTGCCCTTATTCTTCTATATATTGAGCACTCTCCTCTCACCTTCACTAGTTCAGCTAGTTCGGTGATTGTTTCGTGGGAGTATTGAGAGTATTCTACAATTTCTCTTGCCTTGTCTCTATTTTTTTTCTCATTTCAGATTTCTCTTCATTTTGCTATTTTGATCTTCGATCATCTGTTGAGTGAAGTTGCATGTGATCTACGACCAACATCAGATCCTGGCTCAGTTCTTGCTTCTCGCAGAATCCAACAATGTATCCGTAGGAAGATTAGGATGGACACTTATACCAACCCCTACTCCTTGGGAAACACTTGCAATACCCTGATCATGGCCAGGAGCATCATGAGGACACAAAAAATCTTGTAAAAACAACACATTTTAGTTCATGACATAAAACAGTACAAAATAGAAAACCATGAATGAACTTATGTTATAATTAAAGACCTCATGATAGCTTACTTGCAAGTTTTGTGATCTCTCAGTCAATATTTTAACCCTCTCTCTTATCACATATGTTTGAGGCGCTATGAATAACAACTTAAGGATATTTTCATTGCATGTTTTTGGGTCTTCCTTATCATATCGAGAGGGTTTGTTGAATAAGCGATGTCATCATCACATAATATTGGCTACACCTCCCCATGGATGCTCTCATCTACTACTGATGCCTTTCCCCAATTAGTCAACTGCAAAAAGAATATTAAAAACATTATCGAAATTAACTCAATAAACTTATAAAAAAAACATAATAATAAAACATTTTTCTCGTATCTAATTTGTACAATTACAATGAGGTAAACCTATTGGGTAGAAGTGCCTAAAGATACATTGTGATCTATGCTTTGGTCTGAAGCCTCCTCCATACAATCAATGTCCCGCTATGACAAAAATTAAATATAAAAAAAGATTACCGAAATGAAACCAATAGACTTATGAAAAAAAGAAGAAGAATAAAATGGTATATTGGAGTCATTAATTGGAGGTTGGGTAAAATGGTACATAGTACATACCACCCCCATAGTAACTATGTTTGTAACTAAGTGATTCAAATTGTAATCAATTAGCAACTCTTCCCCTGCAGTTATTGATTTTATCGCACATACGAATACACAATTTCCCTCACGTGCCTCGAATATGCAATTAGGTTGCTTATTTGTTGACCCAAGTTGTGTACTATTTATAAACCCTACTATATTCCTTGATGCTTTTGGCCTTCCATCAATGTACATAGCCACTCCTTTATTTTGATCCTTACCTTTTAGCTATATATAATTTGTTGACAGTGCATACCTACACATACTTCGTGTATATCAAACCAGTTGCATCCAATCTTTGTAACTGTAACAAGGTCCAACATACTCCATCAATTCAGTAACATTTTCATAATAGACCTTTATGTTGTCCATGCAAAATAGGCCCAAATCATGTAATGACGATGGTGCTATGTAATATATCCTCTCATTGACACAAAAAATTAGTGTTTATTGGAGGAAGTTCCTTGGGTACCCATTGTTTTTGTAGATGTTTGTACCTCAAGGGCACCTCGACGTTGCCTATTCTCTCATCATCAAAAGAACATGACCCCCGTTCAACAAGAAAAAATTCCACACATTTACAGATTTTTCTTCTAATCTTTTGACCTCTAGTTGATCTCCCTCTTTTAGACATACTACATGTCTCACTTTCCTCTTCTCTTTCTAAATTTCCCTCGCTCGAGGAAGATAGATCTAGAAAATACCTATTTGGTGGTACCTGCACTCATAAGGATGTTGGATGAAGTTCTTTCATAGTGATGTGATCCCAAGGTGACATTATGATTAATCTATCATTTCATCTCTAGAATTTCATAGGTTATAAGGTAATCAAGTCTTGATAGATTGCAAGTTATTATTACTACCATCCAAATGTGTCCATCACAAATCAAATCTACTTAACTTTTTAACTCCCGAACTTTGTAACAAGTGTTAAATATGACTATGGTCCACCAGTTACACAACCAAGGCCTCAAATGTATTCTCTAATTGTAATCAAAGGACTTTTTCTCTTCATTCAAGTAAATAAACTTGAAGGGAAACACCACCAAGTGGTTTATTGGACACCTACATACACTAAAAATAGCAGAAAATTTACATTTAATTTCGATATGTCTAAGTGGTTAATGGGGAGGGAGTGTGTACTAGGCCTGGTTAAGTCATCATAAGTTTATGCTTTGACAATAATTTTTTTTTAAGTCATCTTAAATCTTCCTATGTCTAATTGCTAGGAGACTTTTGGTATGTTTTAAGGCAGGATGATTGATGAAAGAGCCCAAAGAGCCTTTCTCCATGGTATCTAGGTACACATAGCAGTAGTCTTCTCTTATACGATTGGACATGATTTAAAGAACTTAACTAGGAATTATTCATTTAACCTAAGTTTTTCTCATAATTCCATCATTGGAAAAGTATGATCAAATTCTTCTATTATGAAGAATTGGTCTATGTGCCTCTAGGACTCACTATAAATGTTTGTAAGGATAAAATGACTAATTGCATCAGGTAGGAGAGAATCAACTTTGAGTTCTTCAAAGATTATATTCCTCTATTCATAATTTTTAAGGGTTATGTGTGGAGGAGGTTATCACTACCAAGAAGGGAGAAGACCTTTCCTTGTGATGGAACTTCAAAATTTTTTCTTTGTGTTCTGTTTTTATCATGCCTTATGTCTCTGGTCATCTATGGTGTTTGGAAAAAGCCTAAGGTTGGGGTTTTACCTTTGTCTTCATGTAAAACTCTAGTGTTTATCTTACGCCTTTGGTGGGATCTTTTTGGCCATTACTTTTTGGGGAGGGTTTTAAAACAACTTAAGCCCCATCACTTCCTCTAGGCTGGGCCCCTTTTGATTTATCATTTTATTTCCTTCACCTGAATTTATTATTTCCTAAGTCTTGGATGTTCTCATGCTCCCTCACTTAAAAAAAACTTATGTCATAAAAATTAAATAAAAAAGGAATATCCTAAATCCACTATTACACATAAAAATTTGTTTCTTAATTACCTTATTTAAGACATAAAGAATATTCAATATTATTAGTTTAAGCTTTTACTAAAGGTTGCATTGTACAAAAATATTAAAATAAGATAGGATTTTCATAATAAATTTAAATATAAAATTAATTTAAAATTATAAAATTAAATACAAAGAAACTATAATTAATTTATTATTACACAAAAAAAAAAATTAAATTAATATTAGGGTTAGAGTTAGAAAAATGGTTAGGGTTAGGGTTAGGGTTAGAGATTAATTAGTCATAGGGTTTGATTACAGTTAAGATTCAACTATGGTTAGGATTAGGATTCAATTGATGTTCAATTAGGGTTAGGGTTTAATTAGGACTTCCATTGGGGTTGGGGTTCAATTAAGATTAGGATTCAATTAGTGTTAGGGTTCAAAAGGGTTCAATTAGGGTTAAGGTTAGAATTATAGGATAAAGCTTTGGATAAAGGTTAGGATTATGGTTGGGGGATTAGAACTCAACTAGGATGAGGGTTAGAATTCAATTAGGGTTAGGACTATGATTAATTTCAAGCTAGGGTAAGGGTTAAATTAGTGCTAGGTTTCAATAAGGTTTAGGATTCAATTAGTATTACAATTAGAATTAGGGTCACTATTACAATTAGGGTTAGTATTAAAATTATAATTATGAATAGAGTTTGAACTATAGCTAGGGTTAGAATTAGAATTAGAGTTATAATTAGGGTTAGGGTTATAATTAAGATAAGATTTTGGGTTAGAATTCAATTAGGGTTAGGTTTAAGTTTAGGATTAAAATTTAATTAGGGTTAGGGTTCAATTGGAGTTAGAATTCAATTAGGGATCTAAGATAAATCTTGGAGTTAACATTAGGGTGAAGGTTGGGGTTAGGGTTAGGGTTTCAAAATGAATCTTGAGGTCAACATTAGGGTTAGAATTAGGATTAGGGTTTGAGTTATGGTTTGGGTTTAATTAGGGTTATAGTTCAATTATGGTCAGGGTTAGGATAGGGCTCAATTAGGGTTGTGGTTAGTGTTAGCGTTATAGGATAAAACATGGGGTAAAGTTTAGGGTTGGGGTTGGGGTTAGGCCAGAATCTGGAAGCTAGGTTATGATTCACCAGTTCACCACCAAAGGAAAAGTACAGTCTCAACCAGGACGCAGGGCTAGTAGTGGCTCTTGATTATGGTCCGCAACATTGTGGCCATGGCTAGGATTAGCGGTTCAATTTAGGCCTTGGATTGTGGTCACAAAGCCAATATTTTGAAGCAGTGGGCTATATCAATTAGTATTGTGGTTGTGGAATTTGCCATGCCTTTAAGATCTCAAGCATGGTTAGGTTAGATTCAATTGATGTTTCAATTAGGGTTTAGGGCTTTATGATAAAAGTTTGGGATCAGCTGCAAGGGCTGGGGCTATAACAAAACCAGGGATTAGAGTTAGGCTACAATTACAAAGCATGGCTAATATCCATTGTATCTAATTGTGCTACTGGCTATCAGGGTTTAAGTATTCACCAGGGATTAGGCTAAACCAGGGTTAACAATGAGGCCATAGTGGACAAATACTCGTGGTGCTGCTGCTGCTGATTAAATGTAGTTAGGGTCTCACCATCTGTGAACAATTGTGATAAGGCCAGCTTCAATTTGGGCCTCAGGGTAAGTGTCCAAGCAGGGTTAGGGTTTTACCAAAGTGGGGTTAGGGTTAGGGTTCAATTAGTATTACAACTAAAATTAGGGTTAGGGGTTAATCAATGATATGATAATGGTTAAGGTTTAATTAGTGATATGATAACAGTTAGGGTTTAATTTAGGTTAGCATTAGAGTGTAATTAGGATTACAGTTAAGGTTCACTTAGCATTAGGGTTCAATTTTAGTATGGTTAGGATTATGATTTAATTAGGATCAAGGTTCAATTATGGTTAAGGTTCACTTATGGACCAACTGACGAGCATTTTAAAGACCTCCTACACGTTGGGCGCTGCAAAACCCAGGAGGGTGATCCCTTAATTCATTTACAACCTTTGCACCATTATTGTAAACAACATTAACAACAACAAATAATCTCATTCAATAGCTCAACATAATAGGATAATATTGAATAGAATTGGTTGTTAATAAATAATATCAACTATTTAGAGCATGAGATAACTACAACACATTCCACAGTGTAAAATAGTCATTGATTTGAAATTTTTAGTAAGTGCTAAGTAAATAAAAACAAAATATTGAACCATACAAATTAGTACAACTTAGATCAGTGCCATATATCCATTGAGGGAGTCAAATTCATAAAAATCTAAGGCTTTGACAGATTTAACAAATAAAATATAAGATCCCTGAGAACATTTCTTTATAGTTTCATCAACATGTATTCTAACCCAATACTACTTATCAAATACTTATACATAACATATCCACCTAGAATCCCATTCAAGAATTTTAATTAATTCCTTGAATTAAATCCAAAATAGAAATCACACACACCACAACAGTGAGATGAACAAGACAACCCTTGATTATCTCATTCAAAATTCAGATATGCATGTACAATGGAGAGACATGAGTTTGAATTAATCATTTCAATTCAAATGCTAATACTGTTATAAAACATCAAATCCCCATGAATTCAAAACCTACTACAGAATGACTCAAAACCTAAATTGCATTTTCCTTAAAACCATTGAACTTTACAATTTTCTCTACAACTCTACCTAGACTCAACCAAAAAATATCTAACTTGCTAACCCATACTTCTGGCCTTGAAATCCTTCTTATAGAAACGAAGGAGCAAACAAGCATTAGGACAAAAAGCACACGCATCACCAACCAATTGAACCGCTTTGTGACATTCCAAAATTTGTTACAACATCAATTTCCTAGAGAATCGTCTTGTTCATCGTTCCTACTAAGACTGATTGATGCAACAACAAAGCTTCAAGAATTCCATGCCAAGACTACCACCAAAAACAAAACTATAATCCATTGTAACTGCAACAGCTGACTTGTCAACCATTAACAAACTACTTTTTACTCCTCGTCAGTTAAATATAAATTTACTCATTTGTGGTATTCCTCATCAATTGGCCAATTAAAATTGATTACCTCATTTACCTTGTCACTATAAGGAGTATACTTAATTGCCACCTGATTCACTTCTCTTTCAAAAGATTTAAAGAATGAACTAGTGCTAATAATTTTATCCATACAACTCACCAATAAATCATAATCTAATTCATCACAAATTAATCTAATTTGACAATTGATGACTTCATTTTCCCAATATTTCCATTATTGGAGTGACCTAATATTTCCCTGCTCATCAATTATGTCAGGTAGCAACGTGTCGCTCCAATCATCAAAGTTCTTCACCAATTATTTGATATTCCTACTCAAGTCATCTAGTAAGGTCTGAAAACCTTGTAATGACTTAACTAATACCTGAGTAGGCCTTTACTGATTAGCCCATATTTCAAGATCAAACTCTGCTTTTATACATGATGTCAAGATCATTGGCCCTAGCGATCCATCTTTCAATCAATGGTACTACAACCTCCTGATCCCTATCAAGATTCTTTATTGCACTTAATAATAAATAATATAAAGAATGCACAGATGACAATCTGCCATCAAATTTCTCATTTAAATGTCTCAATACAACATTTCCAACCTCCATTTGCTTTAATAATATTCCCTCCTCACTCACCTTCAAGGATGCTTGTAACTTTGAAATCTTATGCATTAGCTGCTTCTTCGAAGGATCAATAGAGTATTCCATTTCTTCATCAATTAGCTCTAAAGTAGGGCTAAGGGAAGGAGTTTGACTGGAAGACCGTGGTGTAGACACAATAGGAGAAGTAGGAGGCACTGACCTTGATGTGGAAGGCATTGTTCTTATCCCTGGAGCACTTGATGTCTCCCCAATATGTTTGTTCTTTAACCTATCCACCTCAGTCTATAGCTCAACATTCCTTTGTTGCATCTTTCTATATTCCTCAATTATGGCATTTTACTTCTCCATTAAGCTTTTCTTTTCAACCTCCTCTCTTTCAGCAGTCTTTTGGGCCAATTTGGCCACATTTATAGTAAAATTAGTAGCCTTTGTGGTTTAGGTCTTTGAAGCTCTCTTTATTATCAACCCTCCTCTTAGATTTGGGTTAATATTAGTAACATTTTACTTTCTCCATTGAGGGGCCAAAGCCCAAATTGCTAAAGTTTCATACTCTTCACTAAAGGCATAATCTTGCAATGTTTCCTTGACCTCTTCTTCAGAGTCTTGTAAGGGGTGCTTGGAATTTAGAATAGCATTGAAAGCTACAACATTTGCAATGTCCCATTCAAGTAAAATCAAGACACCAACTTGATTTACTAATTTTCTCCCCTCCTTAGGAGTGATGTTCTTGAACTCTTCCATTAGTTCAACTTTCACTTCATCATCATTCTCCTGGTCTGACCTATCAGGTCTCAATTCTCTTCTCCTCTTGCATTTATCTTGATATTCTTCCAATTTCATTCTCCATACTAGTTGCAAGAAGACTAGAGTTTTTGCAAATGCATTTTCATCTAGAAACTCTTTACATGCATCCATTCTTGCATCTTGTACACATTTTCCTTTCATATCCAGATCAAAGAGAACCAATTCATCTGGCCTAGGAGGGGAAGGCATACCCATAAGATGTGCTAGTTAGTGACAACAATCTTGTCCACCAAATCCTCTTGTGATTTTTCAATTCTTTTCCTTTTAGGGCTTGTCTCTGATGGTGGTGATGAGGGACTATTTTCAGGTGATGCATCCAAGTCAATAATCTTGATTGCTCTAGGAATTTTGAAATTTGGACCTTTTTGTGTAGGCAATTTCATTATTTTCTTTCCCTTTCTATCTTCTTCTTTATCACTACTATCATTTTTCTTCCTTTTGTAAATAGGCAATCTTTTTGTAGGTTGGTAAGCTGGCCTCACTTCAATTGGCTTGGCATCTTACTCCTGTATGCCCAAATCTAAATCCAATTTTATCTTTTTGGTCATCAAGGTGCCCATGATTTCTTTGAAGTTACCCATCAAGAAGTCAATTTTCTTATGATATTGACTGAACTCCATCAATGGATCATACTTTGGATCCATTTTGTGCATAATAGCCAATAGCTTGACCTAAGCTACCCACTTCTCCTTGTTCAACTCCTACCTATTTAGGTCAAATTCATTTCTAATCAAGTCTTCAGAGAAGTTGAACTCATCATCGGGTAAGACATGTGGAGCTTTCTCATGATATCATGATCAACCAAGATAGTGTGGTGGGGTCATTGCGGGATGGCAAGGAATGGTTGAGATCAAACGATGATTGATCAATGGTCATGTGAACTTGTCCAGCTGCAAAATAAAAACATTTATTAAAGGAATAAGTGGACATCACTAGGCCAATGACAAATAATGACATAATTTGTCACTTAAATGAGGGAACATGAGACCATTCGATACTTAGGAGAATAAAATTAAACGAAGGAAATAAAATAATAAAACTAAAGGGGGCTAGACCTCAACAAAGCGACAGGACTTAAGATGTTTTAAAAACCCTCACAAAAAGTAACGACTGAATAGATCCTTCCTAAGGCATAAGATAATACTAGGGTTTTACATGAAGACAAAGGTAAAACCCCAACCCTAGGATTTTCCCAAACACCATAGATGACCAGAGACATAAGGTAGGATAAAACTTAGTTCCACTGTAGATGGCCAAAAGGGAGAGGGAGTGGAGAGAGAAAGAGGAGGGGGTGAGAATGGAGGAGGGAGGGGGAACAGCAGGAAGGAGGGAAGAGGGAGCAGAGAGAGAGACCTAAGAGAGGGAGAGGGGGTAGGAGGGAGAGTCTTGAGAGAGAGAGGGAGAGAGTGGAAGAGAGATAGAGGATAGAGGGTTTAAGGGTTCAAGGATTTAAGGGTAGAGGGCTAAAGGTAGAGTGGAGAGACATAGGAGTGAGTGAAAGAGAGAGAGAGACTTGAGAGAGGTATAGGGGGTAGGAGACTTGAGAGAGAGAGAGAGAGAGAGAATTAGGAGGGGGAAGGGAGAGGGGAAGAGGGGAAGAAAAAACCCATTAGGTCTGCACATGGATAAAAATTCATAAAATCAGATCTCCCATACATATTTTGTTGAAACCTAGGCTTGACCCTCTCATTTCACATGTTTTTCTTCACAAAACTCTCAAGGACAACTATACCTTCTTTATTTCTCATCCTACACCCTATTCATGCATCCTAAAATTACAACAGTATCCATGGTACCTCTTACACAAGCTACAGTAATCACAAAAAGTGTAAGAGCCCCTTTATATCATGTTTGGACTACAAAACCCTCAAAAATAGGGTAGTCGGGTTGTATGCAAAGAAATAAAGTTTTCTAACTCAAATAAATTCCTTAATCCATCAAATTAGATTCAAATAAAAGCTAACATATATCTTCATGACCTGGAATTGATTTCACATCAAAATATGGCTGCATGTGACTGTATAGTGCTACATAATAGGAAAAATATAGAAATTTTGAAGAAAAACACATATTTTTGAATATCAAGAGCTTGTATTTTAAATCCTCAACCATCAACAACCATTAAAATGATCACTTTATGCCTTTTAAAGGCCTTTACATGTCAACCACTGAAAAAACACCTCTACAATTGAATTTTTAATCTTTTATGATCACATGAAATATAAAACAGTAATTTCAAGGTTGCTAACATCACTATTGAAATGTTTTAATTTTTTGACCTTTCAAAAATTAAAAAGTACATCATTAAATTAATTATGTAATGGCATAAAAATTAAAAATATCATGAATTAATTATGTAACAAAATAAATCAAATATAATTCTATCAAGAAATTAATTTCAAATAGATAATATAATCACATAACTCATACATTTCAATGTCCTTGATCTTCTTCTTCATCCAACTCTTTGTCTATATCATCCGATCTAGATTCAACATTGTAAG